>RQOL01000547.1:0-31466 GCA_013076295.1 Sanderia malayensis
TGTTTCGTCGATTTTCCTCTGTTGTTTCACAGTTTTAGCCAAGTTTGGTTTTTGCTGGAAAACACGAAATTTTCAGGCAACACGCGTGTGTTTTGCATTTGCCAAAATTAACTTTTAACCTGCCAACTTTTATCTGTGACTTTGACAAATTATGCATGCTTCAAAACTATACTTACGAGCTTTCTTTCTTGAAACATTCGCAAGTTCTTTTAAAGTTCCCTCCATATTTCAACTGAGAACAAAGTTTCAAACCCGTGAGTGAATAACAACACAACAATGAAGCATGCACAGCTGTGGCTTAGTAATTTGTGTGAAAAGCGTGAATTCTTAGATAAGGTACATATTACATTCCATAATAAATCCCATAAATGGGGGCATCGAGTGGGGTCACCTTGATTCGTTTCGTGAACGAGGTCGGGATTTACGACGTAAAACCTTTATCCTGCAGATTTTTGGGCGAGCATTACCCCCTGGGGCTATAGCCCCCTGACGCCCCTGGGTAGCTTAGACTTCAGGTCTGACCGCTTCCCAAGGTTAAGCTGAAATCTATGAGATATTAAATATGAACTTGTTCGCGGCACATAAATCGTTTCTGAAGTTTACCCTTGTATTCTGGTTAAACACTGCATTAAATATATGACATCATAAAGACGTCAATCTTAATCGATATCCAAATATTCAAAAAGCATACACAATGATTAAATATGATTAAATAAGTCGATATAAATGACAAATAATGCAATTTAATTGCTTAATAAGCTATAAATATTTGTTCTCGAATGTGAGAATATGATTTCATGGTGCGTCAACAAAAGATGATGTCACATAAAGATGGTACGAAATACCGCTTGGAAACATTGATTTTTGGATTCTCCGTTAAATTTGCGATAAAAAACATTAGAAAATCGATTTTAACACGAAAATCGAGCAGGATTCAAATGACTGACAATTCGATAATAACTAATTGCCTTCTTTTTATAAACCCTACAATATATATTTATATATTTACTAAATTAGTTAAACCTTTTCTAGCGTGTTGAATGTCTGATCATTTGCTGCTCTCGTTTCATACATCACCTCTTCTCACGTTACATTCGACAACAGATCGTTGCTATAACACTTCCATGCTCCAAGATGTATTTCCACCATCCAATTTTCTAAATTATAATTATCTGCAATTGGGACACAGAGACTTTTCAATTCTTGCTCATCTTTAAAATCAAATATATTTTTTTTTAATGTGACCTGCCATCGTCGTCAAAGACATCAATGTCTAGCTCATTATTATCACTTTGCACATGCTCATTAAATGTAAAATTTGAATGTTGATTTTCACTATTATAATAATCATGCAATATAAATCTATTTTCACTTGCAAGAGACATTGTTTACTTCCAATCAAATAACCGAATCTATAAATGTACTGGGGTTGTCTGAAAATATAAGCTCTATTGCAAAACATTAAGGTTCAAATATAATATTATTAGCAATATCTCTTAAATAGATTGTACATTTAATTTCATTGACAAAATTACATCTTTTAAACTCTAAATGAGTTGGTTGATATGCATATACACTTCTGTCATCACCAAATGTATGAACATGATGACAGAAGATTTTAATCACAATGATTAAAATGAATATTCGTTAACATTGACATTAAATCTACTTCTTGTTTCCCGTTAACCAGACAATTAGACCACTCACACAGAAAATATATTGCATTTCGTGAAAGTAAATCTTTGCTTGAAATATCTAATACTTTATCAAAGCAATCTCTTGAAAAATATATTTTTCCCACGGCAACTTTCAATTTCCCGTTATAATTATGTGTAAATATAACCTCATCATTCTCATTGCATAATTTAATTTGTTGATTTATTGTTTGAATAAATCGTTGTTCAAACATTATACTTCACTTGTAATATATAAACAACACATACCCTACAATACATACCCTAAAATACATCCCTTACAATGCATACCCTACAATACATACCCTACGATACATACCCTACACTACATACCCTACAATACATACCCTACAATACATACCCTACATAACATACCCTACTATGCATACCCTACACTACATACCCTACAATACATACCCTACAATAGATACCCTACAATACATACCTTACAATACATACCCCACAATACATACCCTACAATACATACCCTACGATACATACCCTACAATACATACCCTACAATACATACCCTACAATACATACCCTACATAACATACCCTACTATACATACCCTACAATACATACCCTACAATACAAACCCTAAAATACATACCCTACAATACAAACCCTACAATACATACCCTACAATACATACCATACAATACATACCCTACAATACATACCATACAATACATACCCTACAATACATACCCTACAAGACATACCCTACAATACAAACCCTACAATACATGCCCTACATAACATACCCTACAATGCATACCCTACAATACATACCCTACAATACATACCTTACAATACATACCCTACAATAAATACCCTACAATACATACCCTACAATACATACCTTACAATACATACCCTACAATCCATACCCTACAATACATACCCTGCAATACATACCCTACAATACATAACCTACAAAACATACCCCACAATACATACCCTACAATACATACCCTACAATACATGCCCTACATAACATACCCTACAATACATACCCTACAATACATACCCTACAATACATACCCTACAATACATACCTTACAATACATACCCTACAATCCATACCCTACAATACATACCCTACAATACATACCCTACAATACATAACCTACAAAACATACCCTACAATACATACCCTACAATACAAAGCCTACAATACATACCCTACAATACATACCCTACAATACATACCCTACAATACATGCCCTACATAACATACCCTACAATACATTCCCTACCATACATACCCTACAATATATACCCTACAATACATACCCTACAATACATACCCTACAATACATGCCCTACATAACATACCCTACAATGCATACCCTACAATACATACCCTACAATACATACCTTACAATACATACCCTACAATACAAAGCCTACAATACAAACCCTACAATACATACCCTGCAATACATACCCTACAATACATACCCTACAATACATGCCCTACATAACATACCCTACAACACATACCCTACAATACATACCTTACAATACATACCCTACAATAAATACCCTACAATACATACCCTACAATACATACCCTACAATACATACCCTACAATACATACCCTACAATACATACCTTACAATACATACCCTACAATACATACCTTACAATACATACCCTACAATAAATACCCTACAATGCATACCCTACAATGCATACCCTACAATACATACCCTAATAACATACCCTACAATACATACCCTACAATATATACCCTACAATACATACCCTACAATACATACCTTACAATAATACCCTACCACACATACCCTACAATACATACCCTACAATGCATACCCTACAATACATACCTACAATACATACCCTACCATAAATACCCTACAATACATACCCTAAAAATACATACCCTACATTACATACCCTACAATACATACCCTAAAATACATACCCTACCATAAATACCCTACAATACACACCCTACAATACATACCCTACAATACATACCCTACAATAAATACCCTACAATACATACCCTACAAGACATACCCTACAATACATACCCTACAATACATACCCTACAATACATACCCTACAATACATGCCCTACATACATACCCTACAATGCATACCCTACAATATATACCCTACAATACATACCTGCAATACATACCTACAATAAATACCCTACACACAACTATACCCTATAAATACCCTACAATACATACCCTACAATACATACCCTACATAAAAACCCTACAATACATACCCTTACAATACATACCCTACAATAACATACCCTACAATACATACCCTACCCTACATAATACCCTACAATACATACCCTACAATACATACCCTACAAACATACCCTACAATACATACCCTACAATACATACCCTACAATAATACCCTACAATACATACCCTACAATACATACCCTACAATACATACCCTACAAAAATACCCTACAATACATACCCTACAATACAATACCCTACAATACATACCCTACAATACATACCCTACATACATACCCTACAATACATACCCTAAATACATACCCTACATAAATACCCTACAATACACACCCTACAATACATACCCTACAATACATACCCTACAATACATACCCCAAATACATACCCTACAATACAAACCCTACAATACATACCCTACAATACATACCCTACAATACATACCTACAATACATACCCTACAATACATACCTACAATACAATAGCCTACAAACACATACCCTACAATACATACCCTACAATACATACCCTACATAACATACCCTACAATACATACCCTACATACATACCTACAATACATACCCTACAATATATACCCTACAATACATACCCTACAATACATACCCTACAATACATACCCTACAATACATGCCCTACATAACATACCCTACAATGCATACCCTACAATACATACCCTACAATACATACCTTACAATACATACCCTACTACAAAGCCTACAATACATACCCTACAATACATACCCTACAATACATACCCTACAATACATACCCTACAATACATGCCCTACATAACATACCTACAATACATACCCTACATACATACCTTACAATACATACCCTACAATAAATACCCTACAATACATACCCTACAATACTTACCCTACAATACATACCCTACAATACATACCCTACAATACATACCCTACAATACATACCTTACAATACATACCCTACAATACATACCTTACAATACATACCCTACAATAAATACCCTACAATGCATACCCTACAATGCATACCCTACAATACATACCCTACATAACATACCCTACAATACATACCCTACAATATATACCCTACAATACATACCCCACAATACATACCTTACAATAAATACCCTACCACACATACCCTACAATACATACCCTACAATACATACCCTACAATACATACCTCACAATACATACCCTACCATAAATACCCTACAATACATACCCTACAATACATACCCTACATAACATACCCTACAATACATACCCTAAAATACATACCCTACCATAAATACCCTACAATACACCCCCTACAATACATACCCTACAATACATACCCTACCATAAATACCCTACAATACACACCCTACAATACATACCCTACAATACATACCCTAAAATAAATACCTTACAATACATACCATACAATACATACCCTACAATACATACCCTACAAGACATACCCTACAATACATACCCTACAATGAATACCTACAGTAGGCTTTTCGCAAAATTAGTTGGTTATTTTTGAAGCTCAAGACATGATTTTGTTGATCAAAAATAGCCGTGAAATCAAACCCCTGCAAAAAATAGCAATTTAAACACGATTCACCAACTTTCAAATTCAATTAGCGTGGCCAATTTTTGCCCTACACACCCCACGAAAATATCAAAATGAAGCAAATAGCCTGTAGAACATTTATCGAAAGTATTTGGGTGAAAAAAACAAAGTTTTAGCAGGTTAAAATTTAATTTTTGAGAATGCAAAACACACACGTGTTGCTTGAAAATTTCGTGTTTTCCAGCAAAATCCAAACTCGGCTAAAAGTGTCCAAAAACAGAGAAAAATCGACAAAACAAAAAAAAACAACCCCAGATAACTTTAGTTCTCGTGCAAATAAACAGTTATCGAAAGTTTAAATGGAGAAAATCTGCCCAGAACGACCCGAGAAATCAAAATTGTCTTGTGTTTTGGTTAGGCCCTCGAGCGGAAAAAAAACGTGAGGTGAAACAAACAAAACAAAACTCGTGCTATTTAAAGCCAAAAACAATTGAATAAAGGAAATACCTTGAAATAATTGTCCACCAATTGTCTCCACAGGTCCTGACAACAATTGACAGGTCTTTACAATTGATTTCCAGCACGTATTCGTGGTTAAGCCCGAGCAACTTGCCGCCCGTTCAACTATAAAAACACGTGCTTCTCCTTGCTCGTTTTGCATCTCATTAACTCCGTCCTCGGAACTTTCTAGAAAGTCGGAACACAAAATGGGCCATAGCTCCCGAACCGCTTGGACTAGAAATTAGCACCTACTTTACTGTCATCAGCACAATGCAGCGATCATTTCTATGCCAATTTGCACCCTTATTGACCTCCAAAAAAAAGCCTTTATGGATACAATGAAATTCCTTTGATCCCATTGTTTTTTTGAACGTCGATTGTTCACCATTGTTCACAGTCGGCGGGTCACGTGTCGACGTAGATTATATAATAGAGATAGCCGGGGGCCCAGTCGTTACGCTCCCTCCCGGAGCCCCCCAAGCAACAAAAGTTTAATGTGGTTGGCGCGCTTCGCGCGCTGCATTTGCTCCCGCTCATGCCCATACATACATACATACATACATACATACCCTACAATACATACCCTAAAATACATCCCTTACAATGCATACCCTACAATACATACCTTACAATACATACCCTACAATACATACCCTACGATACATACCCTACAATACATACCCTACAATACATACCCTAGAATACACACCCTACAATACATACCCAACAATACAAACCCTACAATACATACCTTACAATACATACCCTAATAACATACCTTACAATGCATACCCTACACTACATACCCTACAATACATACCCTACAATAGATACCCTACAATACATACCTTACAATACATACCCCACAATACATACCCTACAATACATACCCTACGATACATACCCTACAATACATACCCTACAATACATACCCTACAATACATACCCTACATAACATACCCTACTATACATACCCTACAATACATACCCTACAATACAAACCCTAAATACATACCCTACAATACAAACCCTACAATACATACCCTACAATACATACCATACAATACATACCCTACAATACATACCATACAATACATACCCTACAATACATACCCTACAAGACATACACTACAATACATACCCTACAATGAATACCTACAGTAGGCTTTTCGCAAAATTAGTTGGTTATTTTTGAAGCTCAAGACATGATTTTGTTGATCAAAAATAGCCGCGAAATCAAACCCCTGCAAAAAATAGCAATTTAAACACGATTCACCAACTTTCAAATTCAATTAGCGTGGCCAATTTTTGCCCTACACACCCCACGAAGATATCAAAATGAAGCAAATAGCCTGTAGAACATTTATCGAAAATATTTGGGTGAAAAAACAAAGTTTTAGCAGGTTAAAATTTAATTTTTGAGAATGCAAAACACACACGTGTTGCTTGAAAATTTCGTGTTTTCCAGCAAAATCCAAACTCGGCTGAAAGTGTCCAAAAACAGAGAAAAATCGACAAAACAAAAAAAACAACCCCAGATAACTTTAGTTCTCGTGCAAATAAACAGTTATCGAAAGTTTAAATGGAGAAAATCTGCCCAGAACGACCCAAGAAAATCAAAATTGTCTTCGTGTTTTGGTTAGGCCCTCGAGCGGAAAGAAAAATGTGAGGTGAAACAAAACAAAACTCGTGCTATTTAAAGCCAAAAACAATTGAATAAAGGAAATACCTTGAAATAATTGACTTTACATACATACATACATACATAACCTACATACATACATACATACATACCCTACATACATACCTACATACATACATACATACATACATACATACATACATACATACATACATACATACATACATACATACATACATGAGCCGGGTTCGGTCGCTTCGCTCCATCCCCGGAGCCCGTCAAGTAAACAAACCTTAATCTGGTTGGCGCACTTCGCGCGCTGCATTCGCTACCGCTCATGCCCATACATACATACATTTCCTACAACACATACCCTACAATACATACCCTAAAATACATCCCTTACAATGCATACCCTACAATACATACCTTACAATACATACCCTACAATACATACCCTACAATACATACCCTACGATACATACCCTACACTACATACCCTACAATACATACCCTACAATACATACCCTACATAACATACCCTACTATGCATACCCTACACTACATACCCTACAATACATACCCTACAATAGATACCCTACAATACATACCTTACAATACATACCCCACAATACATACCCTACAATACATACCTACGATACATACCCTACAATACATACCCTACAATACATACCCTACAATACATACCCTACATAACATACCCTACTATACATACCCTACAATACATACCCTACAATACAAACCCTAAAATACATACCCTACAATACAAACCCTACAATACATACCCTACAATACATACCATACAATACATACCCTACAATACATACCATACAATACATACCCTACAATACATACCCTACAAGACATACCCTACAATACAAACCCTACAATACATACCCTACAATACATACTACGACGCAACATTTCTAAAGAATGTAAAGGTGGGAGGTCGGATCCTCCCCCTGGAAATCGACCGCCCAGCGCCCACCCTGCTGCCCCCCTGAAAGCCGAAGGTTGATAGCTTCAGTGTGAAGTTTGAAAAAAAATAGTTGCCTTCAAAAACTTAATCCATCCTGGAAAATTCAAACTCAATCTGTAATAAAAAATATATCAAACTGTAGCTAAGGAAACAGCGAATCCGATAAATATATTAACATTTCTTAACATTGTTGTTTTGAATTTTAAGAGAGTATTTAGCGCAGCCCACCACAAAAGCCGTGGAAAAAGTTATTCATCAGCCAACTTTAAAAACACAAAATTTCCCCTAACTTGGTCAAAATTTGTCCATTTTAACTCAAATTACACCAACACGAAGCTGATACCTTGGCGAATAAGTATCGAAAGTAATTGGGTGCATTTGAAATGTTTTTTGCAATTTTAGTTGGGTATTTTTGAAACTCAAGACATGATTTTCTTGATCAAAATTGGCCGTGAAATCAAACCCGTGCAAAAAATAGCATTTTAAACATGAGTGACCAACTTTCAAATTCAATTAGCGTGGCCAATTTTTGTCGTACACACCCCACGAAAGTATCAACATCAAGCTAATGCCTTGGCGAACATTTATCGAAAGTATTGGGGAGAAAAAACAAAGTTTTGGCAGGCTAAAAATTAATTTTCGCAAATGCAAAACACACGCGTGTTGCTTGAAAATTTCGTGTTTTCCAGCAAAACCCAGACTCGGCTAAAACTGTCCAAAAACAGAGGAAAATCAACAAAACAAAAAAAAAGCCATATAACTTTAGTTCTCGTGTAAATAAACAGTTATCAAAAGTTTAAATGGAGAAAATCGACCCAGAACGACCCAAGAAAATCAAAATTGTCTTCGTGTTTTTGTTAGGCCCTGGAGCCGAAAGAAAAACGTGAGTGGAAACAAAACAAAACTCGTGCTATTTTCAGCCAAAAACAAACAAATAAAAGAAATACCTTGAAATAATTGTCCACAAATTGTCTCCACAGGTCCTGAGAACAATTGACATGTCTTTACATTTGATTTCCGGCACGTATTCACGCTTAAACCCGAGCAACTTGCCGCCCGTTCAACTACGAAAACACCTGTTTCTCCCTGCTCGTTTTGCATCTCATTAATTCGGTCCTCGGAACTTTCTAGAAAGTCGGAACACAAAATGGGGCATAACTCCGGAACCGTTGGGGTTAGAAATTAGCCAAATAGTACACTGTTATCAGCACAATGCAGCGATCATTTCTATACCGATTTGCACCCTTATTTGCACCCCAAAAAAAAGCCTTTATGGATACAACGAAATTCCTTTGATCCCATTGTTTTTTTGAACGTTGATTGTTCAAAAGACAATGGGCATTGTTCACAGTCGGCGGGTCACATGTGGAACAATCTTATTATTTAAGAGACTAGCCGGGGGCGCTCGCATACGCTCGCTTCCCAGAGCCCGTCAGGTAAAAATGTTTAATGTGGTTGATGCACTTTGTGCACTGCATTCACTAACGCTCATGCCTCTTCCGACCCCACGAACAGTGGTTTGGCTCGCCCTCGCTCCCCTGTCTATCTATTGTTACGATTGTAATGTTTAACATGCGTGGAAATTAGTTTTATCGATCAGCCTCGTTTTCATCTTAAAATCCTCGTTCTCGTGAGATAGTACTGATGATACACTTGCCAGTGGTCGTTTGTCAACCTAATATAAACAGTAAAGGACGATCTGTGATGAGCATCCAGAATTTAAATGAATGTTGACTTAGAGAGGTATGGTTTTGTTTCCATGATAAGATGACACTAATGCATTGGTTTTTGATAAAGCAATAGGTATGTAGCCTCCAATACTTGCATTTGTACAATGGTGTATATCAGTAGATCTACAAAGTGAAAGAGGCAAATGATATTTTATTTAACATGTTGGTTTATTACTATCAAGGGTAATAAGGAATTAGATTTGGATAAGATATCCCTTGGGAGCTAAATATGTTGTTAGGGAAAATTTCTCTTTCATAATTATTCACTTTGTTTAACTGGAATAACAATGGGGAATTTCTTCAGTGTGTTGTAACGTAGCATTAAAATATGTTAAAAGCCCTCACAGCAAAAATTAAGTCTGACTCAAGCAACAATAGTTTCCTTTCATTCACATGATTGAGAGGGTCCATTTGGCGTGGATGAATAAACATGAATGAGGAATTCGAAAATGGCTGCTTTACACCATGTGCTGTCTACAGGTGTGGTTATTATAGGATAGCAACCACCCTCAACCCCGTGTTCAATGGGTAAGCTCGCTACGCTCGCCTGTGATTGGCACACTTAGTGCGCTGCATTTGCATACGCTCATGCCTATAAATACATACATACCTACATACATACCTACATACATACCTACATACATACATACTTACATATAAACCTATTATATACCTACGATACCAACATACTATACCTACTATACCTATTATACCAACATACTATACCTACTATACCTATTATACCAACATACTATACCTACTATACAAACATACTATGCCTACTATGCCTACTATACAAACATACTATACCTACTATGGCAAACATACCATACCTACTATACCTACTATAATAACATACTATACCTACTATACCTACTATGAAAACATACTATACATACTATACCTACCATAAAAACATACTATACCTACTGTACCTACTATAAAAACATATTATACCTATTAAAAAAACATACTATACCTACTATGCAAACAAACAAACACTTGTCGAAAGTTTAAATGAGAAAAATCGTGCAAATATCGCCTGAAAAATTCATAACTTTGACTTTATTTTCATTGGGCCTAAGCGTTGCAAACATGCCGAAGCAACGCCTACTACAAAACAACAACTATTTCAACTTAGAATACAAAACAAAGCCATCACCTGTGTTTGCTATTGTTTCCTGCAACTTTCCAGGGTCTTTGAAACAAATAGCAGCTTTTTGCAAAGATAATTCGGGTGGTAAAACACTTTGAAAGGCACCCTTTGTGTGCAAAACAAAAACACCCGTCTTCTCCAAAAGTATCTGCTGCACTGAGGGCGAATAATGAAAAATGACCGAAAATTCGCATGGTCGCCTGCAAGCCGAGGGCGAAAAACCAAAAACGATTGACAATCCACGTGGGTCGCGTGAAAAGAGCCAATCAAGTTCCAGGAAAGAGCGAAACGTGTCACGTCAACAGCGAATACTTTGTTCGAAAATGGAGCTCGCAATGATAGCCAATTGGGCGAACTTGAACAAAAAATTTCCTAACCTATTAGTCGAAACTGTAACCTCTCATATAGATAACTTTCTGGTTCAGCCGGCAAGGAACAGCTCACTTAAAAATAGGGCAGATTAAGGCCTCAGAGAAAAGCCCTTATGGATACCTCGTTCGCCGTTTCGGCCCAAGGAAAGTGCGCCGTCACGTGACTCCGCAGAATAGTAATATTAGACTAGGGTCATCACTCGCTTCGCTCGTTCGCCCCAGTCCGTCAAGTGAAAAAAGGTTAATCTGGTTGGCGCGCTTCGCGCGCTGCATTCGCTCTCGCTCATGCCCATACATACATACATACATAGATACATACATACATACATACATACATACATACATGGGCCGGGTTCGGTCGCTTCGCTCCCTCCCCAGAGCCCGTCAAGTAAACAAAGCTTAATCTGGTTGGCGCGCTCCGCGCTGCATTCGCTGCCGCTCATGCCCATACATACACACATACCTTACAATACATACCCTACAATACATACCCTACAATACATATGCTACAATACATATAATACAATACATACCCTACAATACATACAATACAATACATACCTTACAATACATACCCTACAATACATACAATACAATAAACACCCTACAATACATACCCTACAATACATACCCTACAATACATAACCCACACTACAAACCCTACAATACATACCCTACAATACATACCCTACAATACATACCCTACAATACATACCCAACAATACATACCCTACATAACTTACCCTACAATACATACCCAACAATACATACCCTACATAACATACCCTACAATACATAACCTACACTACATACCCTACAATACATACCCTACAATACATACCCTACAATACATACCTTACAATACATACCCTACAATACATACCCTACAATACATATGCTACAATACATACCCTACAATACATACAATACAATACATACCTTACAATACATACCCTACAATACATACAATACAATAAACACCCTACAATACATACCCTACAATACATACCCTACAATACATAACCCACACTACAAACCCTACAATACATACCCTACAATACATACCCTACAATACATACCCAACAATACATACCCTACATAACATACCCTACAATACATACCCAACAATACATACCCTACATAACATACCCTACAATACATAACCTACACTACATACCCTACAATACATACCCTACAATACATACCCTACAATACATACCTTACAATACATACCCTACAATACATACCCTACAATACATATGCTACAATACATATAATACAATACATACCCTACAATACATACCCTACAATACATACCCTACAATACATACAATACAATACATACCCTACAATACATACCCTACAATACATACCGTACAATACATACCCTACAATACCTACCCTACAATACATACCCTACAATACATATCCTACAATACATACCCTACAATACATACAATACAATACATACCTTACAATACATACCCTACAATACATACAATACAATAAACACCCTACAATACATACCCTACAATACATACCCTACAATACATAACCCACACTACAAACCCTACAATACATACCCTACAATACATACCGTACAATACATACCCTACAATACATACCCAACAATACATACCCTACATAACATACCCTACAATACATACCCAACAATACATACCCTACATAACATACCCAACAATACATACCCTACATAACATACCCTACAATACATAACCTACACTACATACCCTACAATACATACCCTACAATACATACCCTACAATACATACCTTACAATACATACCCTACAATACATACCCTACAATACATATGCTACAATACATACCCTACAATACATACAATACAATACATACCTTACAATACATACCCTACAATACATACAATACAATAAACACCCTACAATACATACCCTACAATACATACCCTACAATACATAACCCACACTACAAACCCTACAATACATACCCTACAATACATACCCTACAATACATACCCAACAATACATACCCTACATAACATACCTTACAATACATACCCAACAATACATACCCTACATAACATACCCTACAATACATAACCTACACTACATACCCTACAATACATACCCTACAATACATACCCTACAATACATACCTTACAATACATACCCTACAATACATACCCTACAATACATATGCTACAATACATATAATACAATACATACCCTACAATACATACCCTACAATACATACCCTACAATACATACAATACAATACATACCCTACAATACATACCCTACAATACATACCGTACAATACATACCCTACAATACCTACCCTACAATACATACCCTACAATACATATCCTACAATACATACCCTACAATACATACAATACAATACATACCTTACAATACATACCCTACAATACATACAATACAATAAACACCCTACAATACATACCCTACAATACATACCCTACAATACATAACCCACACTACAAACCCTACAATACAAACCCTACAATACATACCCTACAATACATACCCTACAATACATACCCAACAATACATACCCTACATAACATACCCTACAATACATACCCAACAATACATACCCTACATAACATACCCTACAATACATAACCTACACTACATACCCTACAATACATACCCTACAATACATACCCTACAATACATACCTTACAATACATACCCTACAATACATACCCTACAATACATATTCTACAATACATATAATACAATACATACCCTACAATACATACCCTACAATACATACCCTACAATACATACAATACAATACATACCCTACAATACATACCCTACAATACATACCGTACAATACATACCCTACAATACCTACCCTACAATACATACCCTACAATACATATCCTACAATACATACCCTACAATACATACAATACAATACATACCTTACAAGACATACCCTACAATACATACAATACAATAAATACCCTACAATACATACCCTACAATACATACCCTACAATACATAACCCACACTACAAACCCTACAATACATACCCTACAATACATACCCTACAATACATGCCCTACAATACATATTACGACGCAACATTTCTAAAGGAAGTAAAGGTGGGAGGTCGAATCTTCCCCATGCCAAGCGACCGCCCCGCGCCCACGCTGCCCCCCTGAAAGCTGCTTCTGAAAGTTGATAGCTTCACTGTGATGTTTGAAAAAAAAGGTGCTTTCAAAAATTTAATACATACATACAATCCTGGAAAATTTAAACTCAATCTGTATTAAAAATTATATCAAACTGTGGCTAAGGAAACAGCGAACACGTTGCAAATAGTCTCATCTCTTAAATAAGTAATACTGAATTCTTAGAGACCATTTAGTGGAAGTGGCTTGAATGAAATTTCGGAGCCGTGTAAAAAGCAAAACCTTTGAACACACTTTAGCAAGTAAAAATAGTATTTACCGTGGCAAATAGTGACCCAGTTGAACTAAAAAAACACCAACATGAAGGTAATATGTTGGGGAACAATTATCGAAAGTGTTTGGGTAAAAAGTAATCAATTGTAGAAGGGTAAAATGAATTTTCGCAAATGCAAAAACAACGCGTGTTGCGTGAAAAATTGCTCCTTCCCGAGTGAAAAGCAACTTTGTTGGAAATCGTAAAAAAAAAAAAAAACAAAAAAACAACACATTATTTTAGTTGTGTTATCAGACAACACTTGTCAAAAATTTAAATGGGGAAAATCGTGCAAATAGGGCCGGAAAAATTCAAAACTTTGACCATGGCCTAAACATTGTTAGCATGCCGAAGCAACAATGGCGGTCGCCTACTACAAAGCCTACAACTATTTCATTCAAAAAACAAAACAAAGCTATCACCTGTGTTCTCCATTGTTTCCTGCAACTCTCCAGGGGTCTTTCAAACAATTAAGAACTCTTTACAAAGAAAATTCAGCTGGTAAAACACTTTGAAAGGCCTCCACCTCACTTTTTGTGTACAAAACAAAAACACGCGTCTTCTCCAAAAGTACCCGCTGCCTGCCGAGGGCAAATTTGCATGATAACGAAAAATGCGTCACTGTTCACGTGAAGTTGCGAAAGAGCCAATCAAATTGCAGGAAAAGGCGAAACGCGTCACGTGAAGAGCGAATACTCTTTTCGAAAATGGAGTCGGGGACGCGAATTTGGAAGTTTCGCCAGCGTAAACCGTCGTTTTTTCGTGATAGCCAATTAGGCGAACAAAAATAAAGAATTTCCTAACCTTTTAGTCGAAACTGTGAGCTCTCATATACATAACTTTTTGGTTCAGCCGGCAAAGAACAACTCACTTAAAAATAGGACAGATTGAGGGTCTCAAAAAAAGCCTTTATGGATACCTCGTTCGCCGTTTCGGCCCATTGTTTTGGGGCGTTCGACCTATTGTTTCGGGTCGAATCTATTGTTTCAGCATAGTTTCGAGCCCTTGTCACGTGACGACGCAGAATAGTCATATTAGACTAGGGGTCATCACTCGCTTCGCTCGTTCGCCCCAGTCCGTCAAGTGAAAAAAAGTTATTCTGGTTGGCAGTAATAATAGTTATCAATAATAATTAGTAATAATCAATAATAATTATCGTTCTTACAATGAAGAGGAGAGACTAAAGGCAGGCAGAAAACACAGAACTAAATAGATGAACTTACAATATCAGTAGTGGTGAAAACTTTCTACTTCAAGTGAACCTGTAAAGGATAAAATTGTTATAATATTGTGAAAATATCCACTGCAATGGCAATTGTGACATAAAATATAGCACTTTGAGCTTTTTTAGAGCTGTTTAGTTATAAATAGCCTGTTTTTTCATGTGAAAGTAAAAGCAACATTAAAAATACATGAACTTACGTGAATTGTTGTTTTTCTTGTCGTAAATGTGAAAACATTTTCACGCACGCCGAGTCCTCTATGACGCAAAAACTTTAAATTTCGCGCTGTTATTGTTGTTGTCAGGACGCCGAAATTCCCGTGAAAATCTGATGATAATAGTATTAGGTCTAGGACATTACGTGGTGCTGCATTGATTGTATTGTGTTTCTAGTTTTCAAGAGCAACGAAGCTTGGAATTATGCGATAACTGTTAGAATTACAAATTACAATTGCGATGAGAATACATACTTTTTATAAGGAACCTAGCTGAAGCCTAGTTGTTTAAGTTCGTTATTTTGAGTTATCTTTGACCACTTTCTGGTTGCAAAAGTTCTTTAATGTTAAGTTTGGCATTTGGTGGACATAATTAGTACAGATGCAAGAAAAGCATTCAAATTCATCGTTTTGCTATGTGAAAAGATAAGACATGAAGAAGCTTCATATATTGTAAAAGTACTGAAAATCAATGGAACCGGCTTCCTAATTTTAAATTGTGCGGAAATATCAATATACTGAAAATGAAAAGATGCCTTAGTGATTTGGCCTGTAGTAGTAAACGTTCCTTAAGTTTTCTACCATATACATGTAGGTTCCTTATAAAAAAGCTTGTAACTTCAAGTTGCCATTATGTTGTAATTGTTCTGAAGATTCAATAAGTTTCTGTGCTTGCATGTTAATTGTATGGCAAAGCTCTTTATGATATAAGACACATTGTAAGATGGTACTACAGTTAATGTAATATGATGTCTACATACTGAAAATGTAAGCCAGTGTCAATGGTGTATACAATTAGAATGTCATTGATTAAAAAAAAAACAGAAATCCTTTGTCAAGCACTTCCACAGTGAATGAATGAGGAGACACAATACACTATGAGGTTCTGGTTAAAAAGATATCTAGAATAGGAAACTTATCATGCAAGACTCTCAATATTCAAGTAAGATAACAAAGACATATTTATGCACATATAGATTATTAAAACGCATTAATAATGTTTGCTTGTGTGGTAAAAGCCATCCTAGCTTGTTTTGTCCAGTGCAATGAAGAATTCTATCAGTGATTGATACAATGTATGCTTCCCACTAAATTTGAAAATGTTGTGCTGTAATGGTTGTGAAATCATTGCCGTCTGCGCCTGGCACACTGAGTTTATGACAACAGATCTGCCTGATAAGGAACATCATTAAGTGACAATGAGGAAGAATTAAGTACCTACAGGCTTAGAACACTGTAACTGATTTGTTAAGAAAACATTTAGTGGTAGTCAATGTAGAAATATTATTCAGCCTTTATTTATTCAGTGCTTTTTAAGCAAGGTGCATTCATTGATTCATATGGAACAGAGAGCATCATACCTTGAATATTATACCTGAGTTGGGAAATAATTTGAAGAGAAATTTTGAACCATTGATTGAATTTTCCATTGCCTTTGACTAAATGAATCTGTACAAAAATAGGAAAAGAGCATTAATGAGTGTGGTAAACAAAAGAGTTATACAATGCATGTGCAATGAGGAAGGTGGTAAGTAAATAAAGTGTGGATTTTTCCCAGGGCATAAAACTTGACTTTCACTGGTTTCCGTGAACCGTGTAAACCATGTAAACCGTGAGTAAAGTAGAAACGGCCTAAGCTAAGCAATTTCTACTCAACCTATTAAATTGAAAGGGATGAAAATGAAAATATACATTGTTGACCTCTGATTGATAGCAGCCTAGTTGTCTCCTTTAAGTGAATAAGGGTATACATGAGCTTTATTTTTTCTCATTTCAGTATCAAATTCGCTTATATCTAAATGTCCATTGTTTGATTGTCCAAGATGAAAATGAACCTTATTTACCTTTGGTGAACAGCAAGGTAGTTGTTTCCTTTGAGCCAGGAAGGCTTTATGAGGTATAATTTCATTGAGTTCAGCAACAAAATCCAACTGAATGCCATTTGTTGCCAGACAAAAACTCAGACCCGACAGGCAACAATAGTGCGATGATGAGACATAACATAGATGAAAATCCTAGAATAGACAGCACAAAGGCGTTTGAAATGGGAGACAGAAGTCTTGCCTCGTTTCAATGATATTAGCAGAAATGCATCTAATTAAAAACGAAGTCAATAAATTTTGCTATGATATTATTGAATGGAGATTTACATGGGACAAATACACAAACATAGGAATATTGAAACTGTAACGATAGATAAAATATCTATCTCCTGGCTATCCAGTATTGAAAACGTAAATCGCTAATTTAAAAACATTATTATTAATGCGGAAGATCTGAAAGATATACAATACAGTACAAAAAACATGCTTTGAAAGGACGTGGATAGATATTTGTATTGTCTGCGAAGTACGAATGCGAAAGGTTGAGTCATGATAAAGTCTACTATTCAAATTGGTGAATTGTCAATATCCATAAAAATTGATCCATACAATCCGTAGTTCAGGTTGCAAAATTCATTGGTTAAGCAAAGGGTTTAGCCAAAGTGACAGTACCTCAATTGGATTCTTCAATAGCACTTCACTCTCTGCAAGGATACATCTGTACCATGGCGTGAATGTATTCTTTCAATAACGGTGGTCGTTTGTTTTGAGGATTAGGTTTGTACATAGCAGAAAAAAGAATAAGATTGCCGGTTACATTAGTTAAAGGCCTACTGCAATCAAAAAAATTGATATGATTTTTTTGCATTTCATGGTAAACCTATTCGAACTGATCATAAAACCGTTTTCAGAATGAAAATCGATCCAGTAGAATCGTTTTTACAAGCCCGTAAAGTCGTCGATTTTGCCATTTCAACTGCGACAAACGTGACGTAATAACTAGGACCCATTTCAAGTTTTTGTATAGAAATGTATTGTAGCTTTTTGCTCCACTCCGTCTAGCTCAATAAATAACTAATTAAATAAAAATCGCATCCCAAGGCATAAATATTAAAGTGTTTTCACAAATTTTAAAAATTTTTCCATAATTTTAGAAATCGATTTGGGGGAGTAATTGTAGTCTGAATAGGGGCAGTTTTGGTCGTGACGTCAAATTGCGGAGGGCGATCAGCCGCGGCGGAGAGGGGAAGCAAACAATGGGGATTATCATTATCAGTGTCGAGATGAAATATACTTTTGCATTTGACTTTACTGAGTGTGAGTCGCATATGATGTATGTGTGAGAGAATGCAGAGATGTTTTCAGAATCTACATGGATTATCTACGCTCAGAGTTGGCTTTTTAAGATATGTCTGATGCTGCTAAGTTGTTGTCAGTCCAGTCTTATCAAAACGAATTATTTTTATATCACGTCTGGCTGGAACACCAAGTTGCTACAGTGTTTTCATCGGGGTAGAAGTTGGAGAAATAAAATAGAACTAATCGCAATATCCTGCATAGCAATTTATTATCATAGTCAGATGTGTTACAAGTTTTCTGTTGAAACACGATGGTTCCAAAATTCCAAATGGACCAAAAATGAAACTGGTGGTTCCGTAGCAGCTTTATGTTTTTAATTTCTGTCTGGCCTATGGGTATTGTGAGTGAGCAAAACGCACGCCTTCAGCTCTCCTTATCTGTTTCATTTCAAATTTGTTTTGAAAACGGCTGCTTGAAAATACCATTTATTAATTAACTTAACTGCTGTAACAGCTTACTTTGCCTGGTCCTCTAACAACAGCCTCGGCCATCGTGTTTGTTACTAGTTTTATTTACACAGCTCCGCCATCCATGATTTCTGACAAACTTCCTTTGTGAATACTTGAAAATCAGACCGCACGGAATAAGATGTCTTTTGACTGACCGCACGGTTTGTAGTACCCTTTTTCAAAACGCCGCTGTAGCATTACCGTAATTGCAATTTTTTTGGGTAATAGCTGAAGCGACGCGCGGAAAGTTATTGTTTTGTACCCTGGGAAGCGATTTTTTAATAAGGGCCGGAGCTACGCATAGTGCAGATTGGAAAACTTTTCCCCATACTCTCCCGTTATAAAAGTCGATTTGTGTCCTAGTCATGACGTCATACCATGTCGCAGCCAGTGCCCCATTTCAAAGCCAAATTTAGTATACTTATCGTGATCGAATAAAAATAAAACAGGCACCAAAGTAATCAGCAAAGATTGAAATTTCATTTTATGAAAAAAAACGGGAAAGTGATTTTTGATTACAGTAGGCCTTTAAAAGCTCGAACACCAGCGTCAAGGAGTAACCTTTGTTCGAGTTTTCCTTGTTGGTGAAAACTGCAATTGAAATTTGGAAGTATATAACAGTAAACACTAAAGGGGCCTCTATAGCTTATAGACTCAGTTTTGACGTATTAAAAGAAGAGGGGGAGGTGTTATTGATAATGCGATGTTTTGCAAAAAGCAACTATCCTTAAGGGACAACTTGCAGTTTTCACAGAGTAAGGATATCCACTTTCCCATACGCAATATCGGAGAAAATGGCAATGCATAACTCTTAATAATTGGGCGCTACGCAGGATTCAGGACTGTGCCGACTGCTGTGTGTGGTGCAGTCACCCCTGGACATATGGATGGTGTAATGTCCAGTTGGTCTCCGCAGATCAGTGTTATCTAGAATGAATTCATTCTAGAAGGGTGGCAGTAACGGCTGTACATCACACTTATGTGCGACGTGATCTTCGTTGACACACAATACCCTTACCCTTGAATGTGTGTATGTGCTTTTGGTAGGCAGCCCTCTGTAGGGCAACTGTGCAGATGGTCGCTCTAGGATGAAGCCTTTACAGGACTTCCTGGAAAACAATGTTCTTTGTTTTCCTGTGTGTTTCCTCTGGGAGGAATACTTTGAGCCTGTCAAATGATGTTACTCTTAACATGGTTACTCTTAACATAAACTGACCATGTGTGAACACGGGCTCAGGTAAATACAAACCAACATACCTCAGGGATTGCATGAAAGTAGCATGAACTGGCCACCAAATGGTCTGTCGACTTGTGTAATGTCTCGAAGCAGTTGGTCGACTGCTTGTAATGCAAATGCGGGAATCATGGAAGCTTCATCCCATATGAATAGGGTAGTTTTGCATAATACCTGTGCTCTCCTGCTCTGTCTCTTGACATTACACATTGATTCGGCTTGAAGTGGTATAGGAATTTGGAAGGTAGAAAGTGAAGTTCTATCAAGATGAGCAGTGTGGCAGCAATTCCTGACCACGCCATGCCATTAGCTTGGAGACTGTGAACCAACATGTTGTAAAGGAAAGTTTTCCCAGTTCCAGCCGACCCGTCAACAAAGTGACAGTTCTGTTCGGAATGCGCGTTGATAGCATCAGTGATTCCCATGTATATGGCTTGCTGTTCAGGGTTTAATGCCGCCAGCATTTGTTCTCCTTCTTCTCTGGCATTGGCAACATCAATGTCATCTTCCTCTGTAATAATAAGTGAAATATATTGCAATAAAATGGGAAAGAAAGCCATCAGAATCAATGTGCAAAAATACGTAAATGCCCTTGTCTGCACGATCTTAGGATACATGATTATATTGTTACTAATACAGTACATATTTGAAAATAACACATATAGTACCTCGTTCAAGAATGACATAGTCGGCTGGCAGTTGAGGAAGGTGAGCATAATTAGTGATCGATTGACCGTGTACTTTCAAATTTGTAGACATTGATACATTGATACATGTGTCGCTCTTCAAAAGCTATGGCCATATCTGGATGATTGAGTTGATCACGTCGTACAAAATCTTCACTAAATGCTTCTTTGAGCATGTTGAAGAGTGCTGCGATATCAGAAGGTGTTTGAAAAAGGAGTAATGTTGCAAACAACTGTTTCAGTTGTATTGGCATGCTAAAAATGACTGCCTTCTCCAAACAGCGTATGATTTCAGCATCATCTTCCAACAGACCTAGAGCTAAAGCAGCGTCTTTGAAAGAATTGTATAGCTTTCCTTCTATCTTGCGAAGATCTTCAAACGACGTGGGACCTCGTTTATGGAAAAGCAATAGTCTCAGTGCGAACCTTTGCTCACATTGTTGTGGGTGAACTTGATATATTCTGGCTATAATAGGCAATGTTCTCCGCTGTCTTGCTTGCCATGTTTTGGTGGGCTCGTTGAAAACATAGTGTTCAGGAATCTCGTGATAAAGATATTGGCGTGCAGCTGGGTCTTGTGCATTCAACTCAAACCAAGACGTCAGTGTGGTTTTTTCATTGATGTTTTGTAATTGTTCGACACAGCCATTATCCTGAAAGTATGCCATCTGCTGATCAAGTAAATGAACATGCAGACGTTTCTCGTGCATGGAAAATTGGAATATTCTGTGAACAGCTTTGTGTGGTCCAATATACCGAACGTTGATGAATTGGCTTACTTCATCGTGCTCAACATCTTGAGGTACTTCCTGCTGCTGTCCTTGAAGAATTTCCACGTGTGCCATATCTTGTCCTTTATGAATATATTTGAAAATATATTTCACGGACTTGACAGTGCTACATATTTCGAGATTAATGTGACACTGATACTTGAGTAGAAGATGGCGATTAAGTGGCACAACCCATGTATCATCTAGAAGTCGATCTTCCAGATTGACTGGGTGACGACAGCGTCGTCTGTAGAGAGGATAACACATCCATGCAAACACATCCGGGGTTGATATCACCGCATGGACCACGCGTCATGTGCTTCAGTACTAGCTTGTGATATCTTCCATCCTGTGGGTCCGGAATTTCAGCTAATATGAGTCGATCTACCTGTAGGTTTTGAAGAAAAATATCACGTGTAAGCTCTACACATCAAAATGCATTGTGTTTTTACTAAGCAATAGAGCTGATGATTATATATCGTACTCTATATATAAATTATTGTTGTAGATGTTACTTTTTCGGGTGTTCATGGTCTATCAGCCTCAGACAGGAACAGAATCATGTGAGCATGTGGTAGTCCTCTCTTCTGAAATTAGATGACATATACATGTGCAATAGTGTATTTCATGTCCCAGAATGTGCTTGTGAAGGACATCTTCAAGTAGTTCTTGTAGTTTGACTTGAAATACTCATGTGACGATGTCAGGCCGGTCATTTGCCTTCTGGTGTTGTAGAATGTTCTCTGAAATCTCCATCCATTTGGGATTGGCCATCATGGTTAGGAAGATGTCAGGCTTGCCATACTTTCTCACGATAGTCATTGCATCTTGAAAGTTTTGGTAAATATTTTGTTGACTGCCTGAAAAAGATGAGGGAAGTATGACAACACGACCGACATCAATATGAAGGGGTTCGTTGGGATTGTTTGCCCTGGGCATTTGATTTTCGATTTCAGCCCCTCTGTTCAGGTGATCCATCAGGCCTCGATAACTGTCAGCACGTAATTGCCATTGATTGTGAAAAATCCAGTTGAGCTTGATTCCTTCTATTTTGGAGTATGCATCCACCAAATATTGTTGAAAGAGAAGTGTTGCCCTGTGGATGGTAGACAGTTGATTTCTGACTTGTATTCGGTACAAATAATATTCGGCGATTGTAAGTTTGATACGGTGGTTACGATTAGCATTTTGCTGGCCTTGTCCTTCACATGTAGGTAGACGTCGAAGGTCCAAGCTATATCCACGATCACCCTGAAAGAACAACAATGGATAGGTTAGAGGATCCGCAACAGGATCTATGGCATTAATCTTCATAAGGTTACCACGCCTTGTTTGAATTTGAAGCTCTCTATTCTCGGGATTAGGAGCACCGCCATTGCGTGTAGTGTAGACTGCTGCAATTTCTCTGGCAGTAGGATTATCATATCTTCGATCTTGTTCTGGGCGACCGGTAATAATCATCTTGAACGTGGGAGCTGGCTGATCAGTGGCAATAGCCTGCTGCCTTTGCTCTTCCAGTATTTCTCCCATTGTTTTAAAGTGTTGAGCAAACCGATTTACTGCCATCAATTCGTTTTGCAGCAGCGCTACCATGTCTAAGTCCAAGTTTTGTTCTCTGGCTGTCTTCGGGCGTTCTTGCAGTGCTTTTTGGGTGTCCATAATATACAATTCTGCATATTTTCGGGATCTGTCGGTTTCAGTTACCCCTGTTGAATTGAAAGAAACATTCTAAATTGTACTTTGATATATCAACTGTAATTTGCAATATGAAAGCATCATAAAGCGTCTTGATTTTCGATTGGACAACTCTTTATATTCAGGCAAGCATACAGAGAGCTTATTCACTGTATGTTGGGTGGGAAAAAACATGAGTGTTCCGTCGACATCCGCTTCATCAAGTGAAGGTTTTATATGAAAATGTAGCATATTATGAGACAAGTTATATTTACCTGTCATATGGTATGCGTTTCCATGTATGGTGATGACTGGTGGTCCTGCATTACCGTGTCTTACAACGTTAGCTGTCCAGGATGCCATCGCCATTAGTGAATTGTATCTACGGAAATTTTTGAGAAATTATTTAGATTCATCACTAGTTCCAGTGTGTAAATGCATCACATTTGCCGGGGGTGGTTAAATGGGATCGAGAGTTATTAATCCTCCCATACAACATTTGTTGTATTGCTTTTTTGGGTTGAGTTCCTCTCTGAAGTACTTTGCTTCACAGTGAATACATGTTCTGGTCATTTTCCCAACATGATGAGGCATTGGGGAGAATTGAGGAATTTCAAGAATAGGTTGATTTACTTCCCTTTCTTGATGTTCCATGGGTTGGGGGACATCATCTTGGTGTTGTGGTGGGATTTCGTCATGCATTTCAACTTCTTGTGGTTGTACCGCTATTTGATTCTCCTCATTCTCATTTTCAAGGTTGGCTTGCAATTGCATAGCAGCAGGCAATATTTGTGGATCCTGAAATGCAATGCAATCTCAGTTAATACTAGCAATAGGTAACACTAGATGACCCACCAAGAACTTTTAGGAAAAAGGTGATGCCTATTGTTGATGTCCATTCCGTAGCAGGACACTGTTACAGAATTTAGGTTACACAATTTAGACGGTAGAGTGGAGTGCAGGTAGAAGGAAAGCAGAAATAAAATACTTCTCTGATTGTAAACCACCTGTGTTCACAAAAGAATAACAAAACATAAATCAGCTAATCTATCTGAAAGTACAGTGATACAAGAAGTACACAATAGCAAATTTAGAATATGTTACGGACGAGACAGGAGAATGGGGGGATATGGACATACGATAAGGAAATTTGTGTTTGCTGATTTGTTTGAAATTAGTTTTTTAGATCATTTACATAATTATATGAAAGGGTGAATGAATTCTATCAATGATAATGATAACATAATGGCAATACAGACTGCGTGAAAAATATATAGTTGCACGAAAATATTTGAAAAGATTCAAGTTGTGGTGTGTTTTAAAAAGTGGGAGTATCTTTGTCTCGCCCGATACAGAATGTAAGCCTTTAAGAAAACGAATTACTGGCAAGTGATTAATATAACTATAACTACTTGGCTATATAGCAAAATACATTTGAAAATCATGCGAGAAAATATGCTACACCAACCCCCTATATAACATGCCTGTCAATTACTCCGTAAATAATTTAGAAATCATAAAAATGTAAGCATATTTACTTAAAAGGTAGAAACTTTCGCGGGAAGAAATTTCACGAGGCGAAAAAAACGAATTAACTTTCGCGTTTCAGGAAAAATCGGATATTTTGCGGGAATAAACTTTCGCGAATTTTGGCCAAAAACGCGAAAATTTCTTCCCGCGAAAGTTTCGACCTTTAAAATAAACACAACCATCCATCATTATTTAATGAATGATTGTGCATGAAAGAATGTTTTGTAATTGAGATCATATCTATTGAATATTAAATTTTTGTTTTTGTACCCACACTCTCAAGTTTCAAAGCAAAGATAAAAGAAATATAATTTGAGTGCAGCTGTAGATTACAATGTAGAAAATATGTAAGTAATATAGGATTTGATTAAATCAATATTGCAAATTCAAGCTTTTAAATCTTATAATTAACTTTCACTTTTTTGTAATTTGATAGTTGGCCTAAATTAGCATGTAGCTATAAAAATATAATCAATTGAAAATAAATCATTTATTATTATTATTATTACATCCAAATTATTGCAGTTTATGCACGTGACCTGGTATTTTGCACTTAACTTGTGTTTGTTGTCAAGGTTTCTTCATACTTGTTGTCAAATTCATTTGTAGTAAGTTTTCCACTGCATTCTGGAATTTTGTCTGCAGTTTCTTCTTTATCTTTGCTTGGCTCACCTGTGGCAAATTCCTTGCTACATACTGAACTTGTCTCTGTGGTTTCTTGTTCATCTTTGCCTTGTTCATCGATGGGAAAATTGCCAGTGGCTTCGGAAATTGTTTCCTTTTCATTTGTGGCTGCTGACAATTCAGCACATTCATCATGTGGAAACATTTTTGTGACAACTTTTCTTTGAGTGAATGTGAAATGCACATCTTCTAGAACAAGCAATGCATCCTCGACAAGGTTGACATCAGTAACACCGCAGAAATTGTTAACAACATCGGGAAATATTGTGAGTGTGATTTGTTTCTCATCTTTCTTTTGTAGTGTGATCTCACAAGAATAACTCTGCTTACACTTCTTTATTAGCATTCTTCTTTTGCATGATTTCCAAGAAACTGTGGCATCTCCTGGATATGGTGTGACCTTTTTCTTGCAATCAAAGTTTACACACACTAAATATGGATGTATTTTCACAGATATTATATCTGGGCAGCACAAAGTGTATTTTGCATCGGATGACTGTATTGATTGCATGGAAATATCAAATACTTTGCTTGTGAGAGTAAATGTAGATGCAGCTATGGTGCTCAACTTTAGGCCGTTGAAACTAACGGTAACAACATTTGTTACTTTGCATGCCAGATATTCTTGCACATGGTTGATTAAATCTCCCTATATAGAAATAATCATCTGACCACTATTATCAGCAAACAGTGCCTCCCTAACCTCCCTTTGTAGTTTATCTTTCCCAACATATACTGTACGTGCATCATGGAGCCATTTGAGTTGTCCAGCAATTGAAAAATTGCCTTGTTGGTGGTCATTTTGAAGATTAATAATCAATATTGGTTGTGGCTGTTTACAACAAAATGGTAACATTTCTACATCATGAAGTCTACTGCCAGTGTTTGTGTTGAAGAAGTCGGGTCCTGCATTTGTACATGATATGCCACTCAGCTTTACTGGACTCTTTGATTCGTTGTGCTCAAGAAATAATGAACGCTTGACTGTTGGTGACTCCATGATTCTAATTTTTGCCGACAATGTTTCAGATGTCTGCATTTGCACATCAAAGTATGAATTATTCATCCTTGAGGTTTTCTTTGGTGATACATATGATACATATCCTGCAACATCTGAAAACAAAAAGTAGTAGCTACATTAATTAAAAGCCAAGAAGAGAAATGGTGAAATGAAAGAGATGTGGAAGTTGAAAGTTTATGTTAAAATAGTGAGAAAATAGTACTCACCAGTTGTTTCTGGAACTTTATCCATGGTTTGAATCTGAAATATAGTGAAAGATCCATGTTTCAAGACTGTAATTCAGATAATTGCAATTATGCCATATATATATAATAAAGCAACATACTCCATTTGGCTGTTGGTATGAGAATACAATACGTTCTTGGGGAAATTATATTAATTTTGTATGAAAATAACTATGTTTAACTACTTGCTGATTAATTGAAAAGACAAATAAGTTTTCAATTTCCAATGAATTGCTGTTTCGTAATGTCAGCAAGAAATTGCAGACGCTTTTCTTCTTCAACTCTAAATATAAAAGACTTGTGGCTTTTAATTGCAATCAATCTTTCACAAGACATTGGAATAAGTAAAAGATCTTGTAAGTGACGAACACGTGAAAGTGCAACATAAGCTAGCCCTGCAACACTTTCTTGCTTTCCTATGTCGATAATAGCCTTTTCTAAAGTTAATCCTTGCGACTTATGGATAGTTATGGCATGACACAATTTCAGTGGCAGTTGCTGTCTCTCAAGTTGTTCTGTTGTTGTATCTCCTTGTGCACTCAATGGTGTAATTGGGACACAATGTTTGCAAAGACTACTAAAAGTTGGTCCAGTGTATTTTGAAAAGTGAACCAAAACCGCAATTGGTAAATTTGGGAGACTCTCATTTTCTGCATAAATAACATGTTGGACTTTTCCCATGTTGCCATTGCAAAGCCCCTTTTCAACCCAAAGGTTTCTTGTCAGCATTACTGGTGCAGCTTTGGCTAAGTGAATGATTGGTTCAAGACCACCAAATTCATCAGGTGATAACTTTGAAGCACCTGTGCAGTTGTGCTTTGCTTTAATAGGTATAACTGGAAAATTCCCTTGCTCAAGCTGATTAAAATTATGCTGTGCAACAGCTTCACTTCCAAAAGGTAATTTAATATTAAAAGATTCTGCATCATGAGAACTAAATTTAGAAATATCTCTTTCAAGAAGGTTTTCCCAATCATGTTCAGTGCTTTCACCATTCCTGAGCCTTAAAAGTCTAAAATCATCTGTCTAAAATCATCTTGATCCAAGGAATGAACTCATTGATTTTTTTGCAAAACTATGAGAGTTTTAAAACATGTAAATGTGGAGTAGCCCTGAAGTGCAATATCTCCCTCCGGTTTTGTGTGATACAACAATTTATCACCAATTGGAGGAAGCTGGGCAATATCTCCAACTAAAATGACAGAGATACCTCCAAAATGGTGTTGTGTTATCTCCTTTACCTTGCCTGCATCGTCGATCTATCCATCCGAACATTTTTTGACCTATTACAGAATACTCATCTATGATAAGGTATTTGATGTTCATTAATGCTTGTTGTAATCTTGCTAAACGTGGACGTTTCAGATTATGATTTGATCTTCCTCGCATTGGTAACTGAAATAAGCTGTGCAATGTTTGTCCTTCAACATTAAATGCAGCAATTCCAAAAAATGAACAAACAACACAAGATGGATTCAGAAGATTTTTCAAACATTGTATAAGAAAACTTTCTCCTGAACCAGCCTGTCCTGAAACTATCATTAAAAGGTGAGTTTGGTTTTCAACAGAGTATTTGACTATATCATAAGCCAGCTTTTGTTGTTCAGTGAGAAGAGATATGTCTGGTGCTTTGGAAATATTTGTAGAACTGATAGATTTGTGTCTTTCTTTTTGATGTTCTACCCAGAATGGCATAGTTGCAATCTCAGCATTTGAAAAAACATTGCGTGATTCATTAATGTGTGTTTCAAGTACTGTGTCAACTTTTCTATTTTGCTGCAATGTTCTTGCCATCTCTGCAATATGCATCCACTCTTCTTTTGACTCATTGTTGCTGGTTGCAAAGAAATCATCTTCATTCAATTCTTTTACAAATTTAGCTGAATTTTCAAATTCTCTTTGCCACCCTGGCACCAACTGTTGTCCAACTTCAGTGGACAAACTTTTGCCAATGGGTAACAAATGTTGTATCTGATTGCTCCTCATTAAACCAACATTGTGTAACTGACTCAAACCATGGTTTATACTTGATTAGCTGATACTTGAAAAAGAGACCGTAGCTACTGCTTCTGGGATTGGAAGAAAATCGAGGTATTGTTTTCACAATAACTTCTGATTTTCTTTTAACAATTTTGCCTTTGCTCATGGTGACAGCTGCAACAAATTGGTGGAAATTAACATTCTTCAGAGATGAATCTGAAGCAAGCCTGTGTGCATAAACATCAAGAAGTGATTGATCTTTTTCTATCTCCCCATTAAAAAATTTTAACTTGTATGTACCATCCAAACTAACATTAATGACTTGAAATGAGGAGCTAAACAGTTTTAGACCCAAGTTCTGATGCATAACTTCTTGGATGCTCATGTCACGCTCACCAACAGCTTTTAGCATCAGCTTCCTGACAGCAGTTTTAGGGCCTGTATCCTCTTGAAGGTGGCTAACAACAGAAACAAATGCATCCCTAACAACAGTTGATAGTTTTTCCCCCTTTGATGCATATTTTGTAAGATTCTCTATGCAGGCTTGGTAATCAATAACCAATTGAATGTCACAGTTAGCACGCCAACCTTGTAGTTGAAGCCTTTGGTGCTGATTGACCCTGGGATCATTTCTTTTCCCAACCAAAGTTAACTTATAGTTAGCTGCTGTTGAATTTTTGCAATTAATTTTTTCATATTGCAAATGAGTTGCATTTGCTGTTTCAAAAGGATAACCAAACCTACATTTCTGTTCACCATCAGCATTTGTTCTCAAACAGTAACCTGAATTGCACTTTGTGTGTCTTTGAACTGTATTTAGAAGATCAGCATAATCTTGTTCAAACTCTGACTGTTTAAGATCATTATATCTGCGTTTGCATGGGTGAATAATTGGTTTAGAGAATTCTGAAGAGTCTGTGGGATTGCATGTTGATATGAGAAAATCATGATATTTACATATTTCTGCTTCAGCTTTCAAACCACAATCAATTGAATGCTGCAACTCGTTAATTTCATGCTTTTCGGATGGCAAAAGACTTTTCAATCTTGTTTTTGGAAGGTAACCATTTAAAGCCTTTTCTGACAAACAGCATAGCCTGGGATCACCTTTTGATTTAGCTAATCCATGACAATGAATAGAGCCCCTCTGAACAGCAAATTCATACCGAAACCAATGCCATTCAG
>RQOL01000548.1:0-30583 GCA_013076295.1 Sanderia malayensis
TAAAACTTAAACAAATGGTGTGACTAAATTGTTTATAATCCTGTTCAATATCTGTAGCAAATATACGGATGTAGAGAGGTTTGTATGTGATAATTCATCATACAGATTTCCGACATTGGATTTGATTGTTTGAGTTAGACGTCCATTCTTCAACTCATCAAACATTGATTTTTTGAACGATTCTTTCCCCTCAGCCAGCATATCGGCGTTGACATAACTGATGTGAAACGATAAAAATCTGAAAGCATTGTGAACCATACAATCTTGCTTGTGGTCAGTAGCATCAATTGATGTAGAGTAAATCTTTGCAGTTGAGCATTTTTCACAGTATTCTTTTGCTTTTTTGAAAATGCGTTTCAAGAGAATTTAGCATATGCTTCTTGTACTCGTACATCAGCATCTTCTTCTTGGAGTTCAGCATATGCTTTTTGCAGCATTTCATCATCATTTCCTGATGCTGCTTTAACTGAGGAATCATCAACATGTTCTTTCTTTTTTTGAGCTGTGATATTTTCTTTCTTTTTTCTTCGCATCAGATTCGGCACTTCAGAAGATGATGGTATAATTAATGATAGAGGCCTTTTGCGGGATGATGGTGCTAGCATTTTCAGATCAGCAAGTTTTCCATGCAATGCTTCCAACATTTCTTCTTTTAGATTTATTCCAGTTTTAGTTGGTTTCTCATTCTTCCATCTTCGTATTCCCAGGCATAACTTTATGGGAAAATCACCATTTTTCTGCAGATAGATTTCAACCTTATCTTCGTGTGCTTCTTCTTTGCTCAAAACTTCAGTGTATAGGGTTAGAAATTGAGTATACGTTCCCCCATATCGCTTCGTTTCAATGATGACGCCGTTCTTCTCAAACAGACTTGTAACATCTTTCCTTGAAATTGTAATTTATGATTTATCTCATCGAGATTTATGTTGCTATCAACTATTTCCAAGAGACGAGCCAGTGCTGCATGAGAAATAGCCATTGATTTTACAGCTAGTGTACCTTTAATCATATCTTTCACCACCAGCACCCATTTGTTAGAGGCAGTTTGAACAGCAAATGATGTCTTGATTAGGCCCTCTTCATTTCTAACTTCGTAAATTCCTGCCATGATTCTTCAGCGATTCTTTAGTGATTTTTTAAGCTCTGCACTCTTCAACAGCTCCGCACGACTGATTTGATTTAGCTTCCGACGTCTGTTTATGTATATAAATCAACCAATCAGATTGCAGAGATTTCTGCTTTGGAAACTTCTGGAAACTTCTGAAAAATCTCTGTGATCTGATTGGCTGATAGCCTCTGGAAACTTCTGGAAGCTTCTGCTCCTGGAAACTTCTGGAAACTTCTGAAAAATCTCTGTGATCTGATTGGCTGATAGCCTCTGGAAACTTCTGGAAGCTTCTGGAAACTTCTGAAAAATCTCTGTGATCTGATTCATCGTTCGAATGTTCTAGAACCTTCTTCGAAGTTTCTAGTTATTATTGAAAGGTGGTGTTAGCATTCGAAGTTCGAATGTTCTAGAACTTTCTTTCGAAAGTGTTTGAGGTAAATTCTTCTACAATTTCTGCTTGAACTTTAATCATATCACTTAAAAATTTATCCTGATTCCACTCTATTAAATCTCCAGTTAAATAATAATACAGCAACTTCGCCAACCTTCCATTTCCATCAGGAAAAGGATGAATCCATAATAACAATGCTGTATATTCTATTGGATTATAGTAATGCTGCCTCTTTATTAATTGGTTTAATAAAATTTCTATCTGATCAGGTTTACAATATTCTATTATCTCTGTTTCACTCATGCGTGCACATCTTACACTATTTGCAAATTTACCATGATATTCAGGTAAAATAAATTCATGTGTTTCTTTTACCATGTCAGTGTCATTGTAAATCGAGTAATGTAATTTCTATCAAGCACAACCTCTCTTATCGTTCTTAGATATACATAAGCATCCTCTAAATTTGTCTTGTTTATACAGTCAACTTCACCTTCTGACTTTAAAATAGAATGTAACATCTTTCTTTCTACTTCATCAACATTAATTCTGTATACTCGATTCATTATGAATTATTCTCGAGCTCCTATCTCCACGAACTTCTTACTGGAAATGAGCTTTTTGTCTGAGATTTGTTCATCTATTTCTTTCAATTTTGTTCATTTAAAAATGTTAGGTTCTTACTCTTGCTATTTTTATAGATCTAGTCCCACTTCGTCTACCTTTCATATGCTTCTTCCGCTTCCTTCGCATCCTCCGCTTTCGGCCGCCTTGCATTTTCCTCATAGCTGTGTCTAAACCATATCCGCTGCAACGATTGCTCCACCTTTTGCAGCTTTCTTAGCACCTCTCAATGCTATCTTCTTAACAGCTTGTTTACTAACTCGTTTTGCTATCGCTTTCCACCCTGTCTTACAGCTTGTTTAATAGCTTGCCTAGCTGCTACCGTGCTATTGCGGAACCCATGTTTGTTGATTTCCTCTTCTTCTCCTTTCACGTTTTCGTATTCTATCCCTTTTATACTTTCCTTCACCCGTCATTAGTTTAGTCGCTTCAACTCCACCATCATCCTTCAACATATCGTCTATCAGCATTGATGCTACAACACTTGCTGCTATACTAGCCATGATTATATTATAGCTATTAAATTGTAGCGTTCTTCCTTCTTTTATAATCTATTTCTTAAATTCTTCATCTGCATATGCCCACTTATCGCGTTGTTTTTTCGGTACTCCGGCAGCTCTCCAAAATTCCCTAGGGATGAATTGTAGGGGTTTTGGTTTTTTCCAACCCTTTTTCCATATTGTTGGTTTCAACTCTCGCTGTAATCCTGGTAGTGGTGTTGCTGCAATAGCTGTTTTCACAACCCAATTTTGTATGTTTTTAAAAAGACCTTTACCCCTAATTCTCTTAGTGAGCCGTTTCTTTCTACTCTGTCTCTTGCGCTTACCCATCTTTATTTATGAGGTAAGTGCATTGTTTTTATAAGAAATTTAAGACGAAAAAGCTGTTTAATGAATGCGTGCATTGCCCTCCGACATTGTGCCATTTTGATTATTGTAATGATGCAGCTTCCTTATATAGACCCATGCATACAAATAAAAACACGCATTTACATGAGGATATCATTTTGTGTAATTTCAACATCTCCCCATTCTCTAAGAACACAATCATATTTAATGTTATAAAGTAAACAATCCACCCATAAACTACTAATGTTGTATTGTTTCTTTGCGTGATGATAGATAATTTGCTTCTCTATCCAAAGGAGTATCACAGCAAACCTTCCCAAGTTTCCATTTCCATTAGAAAAACTTTCATTGAATAGTGTTTTCAAGGTATCATTGATCCTGTCTTTCCATTCATCTTCATTCACCGGAGATTCTTCAATCAGCAACCCATCTTCAGCATCCTTTGCTTGTGGTAGATTTCCAAGATGAACGCTTATTCGAGCAAATCCCATAAACTTGTGTAAATTCTTGTATACTTTCCCAAGATATATGCGCCGAACTTGAACCTTTGTATTAATGCCCATTACATCTCTAAAATGTTCCTTCAAATAGACTAAGAGCAAATCTTTTTTTGTTCTTTGCAGAAATGACCTAAAGTCATTAATTATAATGTGTGCTAATGTTAACAACATCTTTGCTACTGAGATAACAAGTGGAATCCATCGTTTTTATAGATTACTCGAAATCCCTTCGAACGTCGATGAAGACGCGATTTGATTGGTTAATAATTACATCATCATTTTATGTAATCATTCAAAGAAGGTTCGAGTCATAAAGTGATGCTTGCGCAGTTGAGAGGTAGAAGCATATAAGAATACACACAGTGATATTTTTCTCAATTATCATTTTTAACATTATTAAATTATTCTTCATCATTAACATCATCATCATCATCATTATCATCCTCTTCATCATTATCATCACTTAATACATATTTTTTTTGAATAGTTATATCTCTTAATGCGTGGGCGAAAATCTTCATGATCACTTCATCATTTTCTTCAACACCACCATCATATGCTTCATCCTCATCATCATCAGGGCATCGGTGTTTATGCCCCGAAACGGCAAAAGTGCCCAACACACCGGACATTCAAATGCAATTAATGTCCCATTTTCAATAATGAATGAATTCATGTTTCAAACTCTAAAATAAACGAATCATAATCACTAATATTATGAATTAATTCCAAATAAAGCTGTAAGGATAAAAAGATTTGAAGCAGAAAAAAATGCAACTTACTTTTTGAATGTCCGGTGTGTTTGAAAGTCATTCCAGATTCCAGAAGTTTCTGCTTTCTCATGACACAGATTTGCCGCGTACATTCGAATGTCGCATTCGAAAGTTCCTGATTGGTTCTTTGAATTCAATCTCGAGCCGAGAACGTGAATTTTTCAGTTCCTCAATATTTTTGTGTTTTCTTGCGATTTATTCAACAAATTCTTATCATCTTATAAGTGCATGAAAAATATGAAACAATTCATTCAATATAACCAAGAGATTTTCTTTTTATTGGTGTAAAAATCTTTTTCATAAACAAAACCGTTTTTTAGTTATTAAGCTTTTTATGAGTTTTTTATCAGCTTTGGCGATGTTTTGCAACTTCAAACTAACTTTACCAGATTCCAGAAGTTTCTGATTTCTCATGACTTGCCGCGTACATTCGAACGCCGCATTCGAAAGTTTCTGATTGGTTCTTTGAATTCAATCTCGAGCCGAGAACGTGAATTTGCCAGTTCCTCGATATTTTTGTGTTTTCTTGCGATTTATTTAACAAATTCTTATCATCTTATAAGTGCATGAAAAATATGAAACAATTCATTCAATATAACCAAGAGATTTTCTTTTCCCCTTTCAACCCCAGTTACAATGCGTGAGCTCGCTGCGCTCGCCTATGGTTGGCGCACTGCATTCGCTTCGCTCATGCCTCTTTCAACCCCATTTACAATGGGTTACCTCGCTGCGCTCGCCTGTCTATCTATTATCAAGAAACATTGACTGATTGGGCGCACTTTGTGCGCTGCATTCGCTTCGCTCATGCCTCTGCCTACTCCTCTTGCAACAGTTTGGCTCGCTTCGCTCGCCCGATAACCCCTTATCATAATTTGTTCATTAAAACTTTGGGCTTGTTTACATTAGGCCTAAGCGTCGCAAGCATGCCGAAGCAACAATGGCGGTCGCCTACTACCTAAACTACAACTATCTCACTCAAAAAACAAAAAAAAGCTATCACCTGTGTTCTCAATTGTCTCCTGTAATTTTCCAGAGGTCTCTCAAACAATTAGCAAGGCTTTACAAAGATAATTCAGGTCGTGAAACACTTTGAAAGGTGCCCAGTTGTCCTTTGTGTTGAAAACAAAAACACGCGTCTTTTCCAAAAGTACCTGCTGTTCAACCCGAGGGCAAATTTGCATGATAACGAAATACGCGTGACTGTTCACGTGAAGTCGCGAAAGAGCCAATCAAATTACAGCAAAAGGCGAAACAGGTCACATGAACAGCGAATACTGTGCTCGAAAATGGAGTTTGCAACGCGAATTTGGAAATTTCGCCACCGTAAACCGTAGTTTTTTCGTGATAGCACAATTAGCAGAATAATTAGTGGAATAATTCAAAATTTCAGGAGAAAATCGAAAAACAAAATCCATTACCCTGGTTAAATTAATAAACTAAACATTCAGTGTGAATTTCATTGCCATATACCCACATACAAAAAAGCCTTTGTGATCACACGGTTCGCAGTTTCGGTCCATTGTTTTTGGGCGTTCGACCTATTGTTTCGGGTCGAATCTATTGTTTTTGGCAGGGAAAGTGCGTCATCACGTGACTCCGCAGAATATATATATTAGATTAGTAGAAGCTGGAGAGTGAAAACAAACAATATATGGTGGCCCATGGCTATCAACGCAAATAATGAACTTTTTCAAGCATCTGATTGCAAATTATTACAATTTTTAGAGTAATTAAATAAAAATTTAATAATTTGATAAATAAAATAAAACAAAATTGAAATAAAATAAAATTTAATTTTACAAATAATTTAACAACTTAAAAATTTTCAATGTTGAAAAAGATGTTTTATTCATCTTATTCATTTTGTAAATAGCATAATAAAAGTTTTATAAAATTATGTTTAATTTATCAAAAGAAGAAAATAATAATTTCGAATTTTAAAAAGTATTCAAAAAAAATATTTTTTTTGCGACGTGGCATATCGCTATCAACTATCAGTAAAGTACTCCATGTAATTTAAAGAAACAAAACTTGTGGTGCATGCAAGTATGGTGGATGGAAGAGATGCATACAGTAATTTCATGGCGAAGGTAAAAGCTCAACGAATCGGTCAAGAAGACAATGCAGGGCATGGTAAAGGCAAGAAGGCAAAAAAGAGCATCAAATCTATTGTTCTGCAGAGAGTTAACTCCCAGCCAACTGGGAAATTGAAAAAATTTGAGCCATTGGATTCAAAGGACTTTGTGGACTTCACGCAGTATGAATCATTGACATTAAAAAATATTAAACATGCATGTGAGTCCTTTTATGGTGCTCCCACAGGCTCTTGCAATGTTCTGTATAGCGACAGGGGTCCTTCTTGCACCTTAGACGGGCACGTAATGGGGAAGAAAGAAGTGAATCTAGTCCGGTTTATGACATCAGCAAGTGGAGTGCGAAAGCTGGACAGGCCTACTAATCAACGTCAAAATTATGAATTCAACCCACATTTCAATAAGAATGTCAGCAACTCAAGCATCATGTTGTTCAGTTTGCTATCTAAAAGTGTATTCACCAAAGCTAAGAATGACAGTGGAATTTCATCAGCAACATCAAGTGCTGAGCAAGTAAAGGCTGCTGTTGTCCAAAAATCTGTAACAATAGCTGATCTTCTAGGTGCTGGAAAGCTTATCCAACCTGAAGTATATGATGTTGTTACATTGCAACTGGAATCTTTTAGCATCATCAAGGTATGGGTAAAGAATGATCCACATAATTTTCAATTAGAAAGGACACATTTTGCAGCAGGAGGCTTTAGAAACCCTTTTAAAGCAGTCAACAACAAAGGGGTTTTTAAAGGGACTTGGGTTGTAAAAAAGTTCCAAGCAGAAACACGGGAAAGCATCAAACCACTACTTGGGGACACCACAGTTGCAGAACACACAAGAAAGCAGGTGCAGATGCATATGGCTGCTAAGGGGATTTTACATCCCTTGGAAAAGTAGATTGAAGAAAAGGAACTATTTGGATCCATTTTTAGTTATGATGAGATATATTTTTCAATGATAGACTATGTGCCTGTGACAGTGGAACCATTCCTACCTGGAACCCTTGTCAAATATGTAAACATCAATGGAGAACCAAGCACACCAGACATTGTAGACAAGGATATCTATGAAAAAGCAGTAGCAGTATGCCATTTTTCATTTCTTGATAGTGAAGGAAAGCTACTGCTCCTTGATTTAGAAGGTGTTGGATATAAACTGCGTGATCCAGAAATTGCAATATCTTCATTTGCTGCTTGCACAATTAATGATCCTGAAAAGTTATTCTGTGCAGGAAATGGCTTTGTAATCATTTTTTCATAGGATATTGCAATACATGGACGCTTAGAGATACTATTGATATTTTGTTTATTACAAGTTGCTTTCACTGACTATGTTCTGTGTTAATGTCAGTTTTGATATATATCAAGGGCAATTATTTTTCAGATACTCGTAGACTGCAACAGCTTCTCTGAACTCTAGATTGCTTGGTTCAGGTACAAAATAATTAAATCTTGCTCTATCTTCAACAGACACGTAATCATCTGGCGCATTTATCAACTCTGCATAGTCAGCTGCATCAATTAGATCATTTTCTGTCACAACAAAGCCTTTGTTCTCGCCCCCATAATGTTCTGGAAATGCATACATATGATCGGGTATGCCTGTTGGAAGTTGCAACTTTTTCTGTTGTCTTATCCTGTGTGAATTCCATAATCTAACAAAAGCATCACATTCCCTTTTTAGCACAGGGATGAATATATATGCTAAATTATTACGATCCCTTGAATTATGTGGATCATAAAGGCATCTTGATAACAACTGGTTCAAGTATGATTTTGGGCCCTTCTCCATTCGTTCGTGAAGTTCCCTCCACCAGCGTTCAATTTTATTTGATGTAGATGAGCCATAGATGACAGTGTCATCTATCTCTTCTCTGACGAGCCTAACCGACGCCGAGGTAGACCACTGCTCACGCTTAAAAAAGTCATCAGCAACGGGTGTAATAGATCAGAGTCCGAAGTAAACAAATTAAACAGAACGAAAAGAACAACAGAAAGCAAAGTGAACTTTCTCGACTGACAAAATAGTGTAATTGTTACGCCTAGTAGACTAGCACTGAAATACGGTGGCCCACAAGTGCAAAACACAACGCACACATGTAAAACACAACACACATGTCCAAAACACAATACATTTATTCAAAACACAATACGCATGTGCAAAACACAACACAAATGTCCAAAACACAATACGTTTATTCAAAACACAATACACATGTCCAAAACACAACACAAATGTCCAAAACACAATACGTTTATTCAAAATACAATACACAGATCCAAAACACGAGGTTTACTTTCCCGCCAAAAACCACCATCTTGATTTCTGTGTGAGTTTTCTGCGTTGCGTTACGTGTGTTTGAGAAGACTAGATTCTTGATTGATGGATGACTCCTGGCTCCAGTGTTTTTCTTGAGGATGAAATGCTGGAACTGCAAAACAGATGTACTAGACCTTTTCAGCTTTTGTCATTCTTGTGGGCGATCACTAAAGAGGCAAGAACAACATGATGAAACTGGGTTTGAATTGTTGGCTGCATCATCTGGATCATCCTCTGAGGATAATAGGCCAGTTAGGCCAATTCCTAAACAGTACCACAGTGCTCAGACAAGTCAATTCAACTCTGATTATCGATCCAGTACACCAATAGCTGCAGGGCCTACCAAGCCTACTAGGCCTAATACTGGCACAAGATCAACTTTTGAGACATTTGAACAGTTTAGGAAACGTCTTTCCAATGATCGAAGCAAAAGCATAAATAATAAAAAGAAGAAGAAAGCTGCTGAGCCAAAAGATACAAATGTTTTGATAAATGTTGGTGTAATGTATCATGCAAACGGAAATATTCTTAAGCCTATTAAAGGGAAGAACATGTCAATTAGAGTTCCTATAACAATAAGAAAAGTGGAGCTTCTCTCTAAAGTGACTGATAAACATGTAGACCATGACCGTCATTTTCATAGATATGGTGACTATGCACTTGTTTATCCTGATGGAACCGAAGTTTTAACTTTGCCTGGAAAGCCAACAACTCTCTTTCAGCTGGATAAATATAAGGAAGAAATAGGAAAACCCTGGAATAGAATAAACTTATATATAGTTGACCGGGCATCGCTGGAACTTTGTAACATGCCTGATGAGGAACAGTTTGAAACAGACCCAGATATAATAAGAAATGCAAAAAATATTCAGGAATCAAATGGTCCAGGCTTCAAAATTGGACATCAAGGGTCTATCTCAGACCATGGCCATGAGACTGCTTCAAATGTTCATAATCAAGGCTCGAGAAGCGGACAAGAAAATTCTGGTGATAACTCTAGCAATTTATCCGCTGTTTCTAATCTGGTTATTGCGGGATCACAGTCATCCACATCGATTTCAAGCAATGCAAATCTTAACATACTGAAAGACATGTTTCCAGCCAAAAAAGAAAATGAGCTGAATAATGCTCTTCAGTCACATGATTCACTTGAAGAAGCAATAAATTTTCTGTTGCAAGTGAGCAATGCCTCAGTAACAGCATATGCAAACTTGATGGATGAAATGGAAACAATTGAGAATGAGCCTGATGAATCCTTCAGCTGCATAGATATTTCCGATCCTGATGATCAACCTTCAACATACTCTTCCAATGAAGAAATTCAAAAAAAGCTATTTGACCTAAAAACTTCAGCACTAAACCCTAACCAATACTTTCCACTGAAGGTTACAAGAAGCAATGTTTGGCAGGATACACTTTTTAAGCTGAGTCGAGTAAAAGAATGTGAACTAAAGAACTCTTTAAAGGTGCACTTTGTAGGAGAGCCTGCAGTTGACCGAGGTGGACCATCTCGTGAGTTATGTAGCTTACTTAATCATGCCGTCCAAGGCAGACTGGTCACTGATGGAGTCTTTAGGCATGACGTATTACTCTTAAAGAAGAAAGAATATTTTGCATTTGGCCAGCTTACTGCAATCGGTCTTTTGCAAGGATCTCCTGGTCCGAAGTTTTTCCAAAAATCAGTGGTTGACTATATACTGTATAACAATGTAGAGTCAGTAACACCGACAATTGAAGAAATACCAGATGAATCCATCAGAAGATGTTTAATAGAGCTGGATAAAGTGGAAAACGGGCAAGAATTCAAAAATAAAGCCTCTTTTGAATGCGGTTTTCGATTTGATGCAGGTTATTGTAAGCCTATTATTGAGTTGAAGGATAAGGAGGACTTTTTCCAAAGTATTAGTCTTCATTTTACACTTTTGTCATCGATTAAAGAAACAGACCAATTTATAGAAGGTTTGAGAGTATGCAATGTTCTGAACACAATATGGGGTGACCCAGAGCTCTTCAGATGTGTTCTACAAAAGTCAAAACACTGCTCACTGCCGAAACAATTGATGATATTTTTCAGCCTCAATTTAGTCCACGGGGAAGCAACAAATATTCACTTGAAGAGAAGATAGTGTTCAACTTATCTCTATCTGTATCATAATTAGTAATGGTATCTATAATTCTGAGTTTGAAATTATTAAAAGTCTCTCTTGCTATCCTTCTTTCCATCGCATCCTTGTTCAGTTGTCTTTTAACATTGTCACAAAAGTTCTCTATCAGGTTGATGTCCGGGGACCTTGGTGGAATATTGACAAATTCTGCTCCAATGATCTTCATGGCATCTCTTGCCATGGCACTGTTCTGGCTTGGGTCATTGTCCTGCAAAAAGTGAAAGATTCTCTTTCCCTGTTAATCTTGCTCTATCTAAAAGTACTTGATGCAATGTCGATTCAAGAAAATTAGAAAAACACTTGCCATTCATGGTGGAATACTCCTCCCCCAATACAGCTCCAGCACCATAGCAAATACCTACCACATAGTGACATGCCCTTCCACCTGGCAGACCCTTGCTGCCCTTCACAGTAATACCCAGGCCTTCACCCGGCTTCCTCCATACTCTGCCTACTGGGGACAAAACATCCTCGTATGGATTCAACTTATAGACGAAGGATACTGCATCCAGGTACAGCAACACATCCAATGTCCAAAAAGCAGGGCTAACGTCTTTCAATGCCTTCAGGGCATATGCCACCCTCTTATTTCTGTCTTTCAGATTCAGCAGGCCTTTCCTTCTAGGGCGAATATACTGATAGCCAGAGGTAGTAAACACTCAACACAAGGTCTTCTTACTTATCTCTGTGATGTCACATTCCTTCGCCACTTCCATCACATGGACATTAGGATTGCTTTCCCTCATAGTTTTGAAGTTCCGAAGGAAGTGATCTTTGTCCCTGTGGCTTAGAATTTCCAGCCTGCCACTCCTTTTCTTAGGGATTTTCTCTTCCAGATCCTCTCTACGCTGGACTTGGAGATCTTACACTGTCCAGCGATCTCTCGATAGGAGAGCTTCGACTCCTGCCAAAGTAAATATATGTACACTTTGTTTCTCTCACTAATAACAACTTGATTCAACATTATAAAGCTTCTTCAAGCAGTGAAAATCACAGAAAATAAATCATAAATTCTCAGCATCTTCTATAATTTTGAAAATTTTGACAAGAATTTGTCGAACGGCTCCCGGGGCAACAATTTGGAACCGTCGCTCTCTAATTATGTAAATAGATCAAAACGTGGCTAAAGCAAAAGTTACAACTTTAACAATACATTACACACTGATGAAAAATGGTAGAAGCGTTGTTTTTTTAAACTTTACCGTACCACCATAACCTTTCATTTCATGAATTTAAATTCCACCACCTATAAACATAACAAACCATTTTAATCAAATGGCACCGGGCCTGGCCTTGCTTTCTTACATTGTTTGATGAGTCTGTCATAATCATCCTCCACTACTAAATCTGTTTGTTCAATGTCTTAATCGGCTCTTTTTCTAAGCCAATTAAATTCGTGCTCTAACTCTTCTCTTTCCTTCCTTGACAAAGATTCTGGCACAGGATCTGGATACCTATCATGCCTTCACACCGACTCCAGCGAACATGTGGCGCGAACGTTAGATCTGAAACTCAACTGTGCTCGCAAAAGTGTCTGTGTGCAAATCTAAAACCATGATTGCAAATCTAAAACTGTGTGCGCCAGTCAAAACCATAATTGCAAATCTAAAACTGTGGGCGCAAATCTAAAACCGTGATTGCAAATCTAAAACCATGATTGCAATTTTAAAGTAGCAAATTCTTTAATCTAAAATAGTGAATACCGTTTTAAAATAGCGAATGCAATTCCTAAAACTGTGAATACTAATTCTAAAACCCTGAATGCATTCTAAACACCCCTTTGTCCACTATGGCGCGTCATAAGCATTTTCAACATTGAATAAGGGGGCAGGGGTTTTTTGTTGATTATGTCGGCCAATTATGATTTGTCTCATAATTTTTGTCCAAGATTGTCTTAAATTTTGCAATACTTAGGCAAAGTGAGATGATTTGTTTAAGTAACTAATTAGTAAATAAATTGGTTTTTCTGGTTGCTGCTACGATTGGGCTTCTTCTCTCTGAGCAATGAACAACAAAAACAACAACAACAACAACATGTTGTTATGAGTGTGAAACAAAGATGGCACAGAAAAACAAAGTTACTGTTCAACATTCTGCAGAAATTGCAGCGTTATACCAGAAGGCTGGTGTATCAGGAAGAAAATTATTAGAAATGTATCCGCAATATAGCAAAGCTACCGTATACAGGCATACCAGAAAACAGTTAAACGCAAAATGTCACGATGCCCGGAAACAGAACAAAGGCTGTCCTCCAAAGCTGACTGGTAAGGACATGAGGCATGTGTTACGCACGATACCAAAGCTTTGAGAACGTGAAGGATCGTTCACATCACGGCGAGTTGCAGTTGAAGCCGGAGTGGAAGAAAAGGTATCTAACCACACAGTGAGGAAATTTTTGAACAAAGAAGGATATGCATATTTAAGATCACGGAAAAAAGGCCTCATGACACAAAAAGATTTAAGTGTGAGAATGAAGTTTTGCAGAAATATACGCAAGTGGAAACTCGGACCAGACTTCTGGAGGAAACACATTTCATTTTATCTTGACGGAAAAGGATTTGAGTTCAACAAACCCAATGCAATTCCTAAAACTGTGAATACTATTTCTAAAACCCTGAATGCATTCTAAACACCCCTTTGTCCACTACGGCGCGTCATAAGCATTTTCAACATTGAATAAGGGGGCAGGGGTTTTTTGTTGATTATGTCGGAAATTATGATTTGTCTCATAATTTTTGTCCAAGATTGTCTTAAATTTTGCAATACTTAGGCAAAGTGAGATGATTTGTTTAAGTAACTAATTAGTAAATAAATTGGTTTTTCTGGTTGCTGCTACGATTGGGCTTCTTCTCTCTGAGCAATGAACAACAAAAACAACAACAACAACAACATGTTGTTATGAGTGTGAAACAAAGATGGCACAGAAAAAACAAAGTTACTGTTCAACATTCTGCAGAAATTGCAGCGTTATACCAGAAGGCTGGTGTATCAGGAAGAAAATTATTAGAAATGTATCCGCAATATAGCAAAGCTACCGTATACAGGCATACCAGAAAACAGTTAAACGCAAAATGTCACGATGCCCGGAAACAGAACAAAGGCTGTCCTCCAAAGCTGACTGGTAAGGACATGAGGCATGTGTTACGCACGATACCAAAGCTTTGAGAACGTGAAGGATCGTTCACATCACGGCGAGTTGCAGTTGAAGCCGGAGTGGAAGAAAAGGTATCTAACCACACAGTGAGGAAATTTTTGAACAAAGAAGGATATGCATATTTAAGATCACGGAAAAAAGGCCTCATGACACAAAAGATTTAAGTGTGAGAATTAAGTTTTGCAGAAATATACGCAAGTGGAAACTCGGACCAGACTTCTGGAGGAAACACATTTCATTTTATCTCGACGGAAAAGGATTTGAGTTCAAAACAAACCCGTTTGATCAAGCTAGGACACCCAAAGCCCGTGAATGGAGAAAACAAAACGAGGGCCTGAAAATCAGCTGCACATCCAAGGGAAGAAAAGAGGGAGCAGTGAATTGCAATTTCATGGTGGGAATTTCATACGATGCTGGTGTTGTTTTATGTGAGGAATATTATGGACCAATAAATGGAGATAAAGTGGCGGGAATTGTGCACTCGTCATTTGAACAGGCCTTCGAGAAAAGCATTAATCCTAAGGGTAGGAGGTTCTTACAGGACGGCTGTCCAAGGCCAAACAGCAGAACTGCAAGAGGTGCCTTTGACTCAGTTAATGCAATGGTATTTAAGATTCCACCAAGATCTCCAGATTTGAATCCAATAGAGAACTTTTTTAATTGTGTGATGAGAAGGCTGAGTCAGCAGGCTCTTGATGGTAACATTACGAAGGAGTCAAAGGAAGATTTTTCTGCTCGTGTAAAGAAAACAATGTTAGATTATGAAATTTCAGGCATTAACAAGATCATTGATTCAATGGATAAAAGAATAGGGTTGGTATTAAAAGCTAATTGCATGAGAATCAAGTACTGAAAAACAACATTTCAACAAGGCAAGGTATGTTGTATTGATGAAGATATCAGTTTTTGGCAATGCTGTATCTTGTAAATAGTTGTACCCAATTTGAAAATGGCTTTGGAAAGAGTAACCAGTGTGAAATCACACTTTTGAGCCTTTTCTGTGATACTATTTCAAGTATAAAATGTCAGAATGGTAACAAACAGGAATATATATATATGTATATAATATGCAATGAATTAACCAATGGGTGCTATAACCTTTTAAGTGTCAGAGAAAATTATTTTTATTGAGTATAATTTCTAAATTTTTGGCAAGGGGTCACCACTTTTTGTTCCTCTTCTGAAAATTGATGATGGAATTTGATTGTGTTCCAACGAACCCTCATCATGGCATCTTCTTCTGGATCTGTTGTGCTGTAGGGACCTTTGTAAGTGATTGCAGCTTTGCTTGTTGCAAATATTGCGACATCACCATTGATAATTATGTCTTCTGCATAAAAATTCTTTGGTGCTGGCAGCTTCACAGTCCCCCCCTAAAAGTAGAAGCAAATCCTTCCAAGTTATGCACTCTTTGTTCCATCTAAAATCTTGTAGAATTAGAACTGATGCTTTTTCTGCACCCACCCATCCATACTTGTCATTTGATGGATTTTCAAAACAATCGCTTTCTGGGAATATCATCTTCAATGGTTTAAACATAAATGTTTTCCCGCAATTTGCTGGACCAACCAAGATCATATTTCTGAATTTCCCTCGTCCCTTGATCAGGGAATCTCGCAGACTTTTGGCATATTGATTGACATCAAGTTTGTTCAGCACCAATATTTCTGTGGCACATCAATACCATTCTTTGTTGCAGTTGGGTGTACATTCTTTGTCCAATGCCTCTCTTACCTTCTCCATTCTGCTGGTTTTTATTCCCTTAACTTTGTCTGGTGCATCCTTCATGAACCAGGTCTTGGTTACGAGCTCCCTGAGGTGTTTCTCTGAGCGTGAAAAGGCAAAGTCGGCAATGTCATCAAGCCCTTCGTCTTTCCTGGATTCTGCTATGGCTAATAACTCAGCGTACGTTTTCACATTGATCTCGCGGATAAATTGTGCTACGTCTGAATTTGAAAGTTGCCTCTTCTTGCTCTTGTTTGACGCAATTTCAGGTTGCCCAGTGTCTGTTCCTGATTTTCTTTTCTTAGCGGCAGCTCAGTTTGCCGCAATTGAATTTTTTTTTTGGTGATGCAGCATCTGTCAAGTTTGGATGATCGGGATGGTGTGCAACTTCGCTGTCATGCTTGCATACATATCTGTATGAGCTTATGTAGTGGTCGTGACTTCCACTAAAATTTAACACAATTCCATATTTTTCCATGGCATTGTGCTTAATGGAAATCTATTTCTTATTCCCCGTCAACTTAATGGCACAATGGTAACGAAAACTGCCATTTTCATGGGTTCACGGCAACATGCCCAGTGCTTCACCTTAGCAATGGCAGCCCCACTGTTGAATTCTTCTTCAAGCATATGAGCAAAGCTGTCTCTGGTAGGAAATTTTTGTGGGTCTGCTTGAGAGTAAGTAACAAGATATTGTCTACGTCCCGAATGCGTATCACAGAGAGTCGACATTATTCAATCTATCTGGTAACTTAATCTGATTTCTGTTGATAGTGACTAAATGGTGGATATTTAAATTCCCGCCAAGCAGTTGAAAACAAGGCTATACTTCATTGTTTACATTACATACTTTTATACTTACTGTAGCATTCAAATTGTCAATTCAAACAACTGCTATTTGCAACACAAATTTTCTGTATCACCCCCAACCCAGTGTCATCAGCATAACGGACGTTATTAAAATTGTGCCAACCTACAATAAATCCTTCAATACCTTCAAACTCTCTCAGGATCATTTCACGTAGATCTGGGGAAAAGACACACCCCTGTCGAACACTTCTCTCAATTTTGACAAAATCACTCTTATCATTCCCTATTCTAATGCATGCTGTCTGTTCCCAGTATAAATTTCTAAGAAGTTGAATGTCTTTCCCAAATAGATCGAAACCTTTTAGTATTTTGAGTAGCTCTTTGTGCTTAACCTTGTCAAAAGCTTTTGTGTAGTCCATAAAACAAATATACAGGTCCTTTTGCATCTCTATTGCTCTTTCCGATATTGTTCTTAACATATATATTGCATTATTTGTACCTGCATCTTGTGCAAAACCACATTGTTCTTTCCAATCTCTGGCTTGATTTGGCTTCTTTCTCGTAACATGATTATTCTGAGAATATCCTTAATGATGTGGCTCATTAAACTGATTGTTCTGTGAAGCTCACATTCTGTTGCGCTCGGTTTCTTTGGGAGTGCTATGAAGATCGGTTTGCTCAAATCCTCTGGAATTTCACCTGCATTATAGATTTTGTTAATACATTCTGTGAGCTTTTCTATTCCGAAATCCTCGAAAGCTGTAGTCTGTTACGATCTCATCTGGTCCTGCTGCCTTATTGCTTTACATCCTTGACATAGCGGTACAAACTTCAGGTGTTAAAATCTTTGGGCCATCAATATTCTTCCTAATTATTGGCTATTCGCCGCTATTGTCTTTGAATAGGTCACCAATATACTCAGGCCATCTCTCCAGTATTGTCACTTTATCCATGATGATGTCCCCATTTTTAGCTTTAATACAACCTGAAGATGAGCAATTTCTTTTTCCGATAATTTCATTTATTTTCTTATGCATACCTGTTGGGTTAGACTTTTCATACATTTCAATTTCTTCGCATTTCTTGTTAAACCATGCATCTTTTTCCACTCTACATTTATACTTTATGAATCTATCTGCATCTTTGCATTCTTGGCTTTCTCTATTAACGATACTTTGTCTTTTTTTCATGAGGTTTAATATTTCATCTGTCATACACTTTTGCTTACTTAATGTTTCTCTCTTTGGTATAACCTGTTCTGCTGATGTTACTAATGCTTTTTTCAGAGCATTCCATTTACAGACTTCTTCAACTGCCAGTGATTCAAATCTGTTTTTAACTGTCACTGCATACATTTGTCTAACTATTGGGTCATTTTTTAGAAGCTCGTACCTCGTACCAAATTTTTTTAGCTTTACTTTTAACTTGCAGAACAATAGTTGATGGTCACTCCCACAGTCCGCTCCAGGGTAGGTTTTGGTTTGCTGAACAGCATTTCTGAAATGATTATTTATGGTTATGAAATCTATTTGGTTCTTATAATGACCACCAGGGCTTTTCCATGTCCATAACCTCCTTGGATGCTGTTCAAACCACGTGTTGGTAACTACTTGCCCATTTGCACTGCACCACTGAGCCCATCTTTCCCCTCATTCATTTTGTTCACCTAGGCCATGTTTTCCGATTACTACACCATCCCCTTCTTGACCAACCTTAGCATTAAGATCTCCCATTACCATAATGATATCTTGCGATTTGCATTGTGATTTTGTTTCTTCTAACATGTTGTAAAATTCTATGATTGCCTCTTCACTGCTTTCCGATGTTGGTGCATATACTAAAATGATAGACATATCAGAAGGGTGTTCCTTTAATTTTACAAGCAGAACTCGATCTGAGATTGCCGAAAATGCCAAAAGCCCTCTTTCTTTCTTTTTCGAGCATTATCCCGACCCCTCTTTCATGTGTTTCTCCACCGGAGTGTATAATTCTATACCCATCAGATTGAAAATCAATTTGTCCTTTATTGTCCCATCTCGTTTCACACATTCCTAGTATATGTATATTCAATCTAGCCATTTCTTGCTTTACGTTATCTAACTTCCCACTTTGATACAGAGTTCTTACGTTCCAAGTACCGATTCTGACTATATCTTTATTGAGCACAGTAGTATGATGACGGTCTGGTACCACCTGTCGCACATGGTCAACCTTACTGAGCGAGGCACCAATATCTAAGGATATGGTCCCATTCACGCTGTTATCTGTTTCTTGTGATCTGTGCATAATCTATGGTTTTTCATGGCATGTTTAATTCAGTGGTTTGCATAGAGATAAGATAAACTAGAGAGCTAACTCCTATTGTTTCGGTCATAGCGAGGCTGATACTTTGTGCACCATCTTCTTGACGGGAGAAAGTTTAAATTTAAAGCTTATAGCGTGATTCGAAAACTAAATTCCAAACTTTTTACCAGTTTCTAAATAAGTATGTATGTGGAAACCTGTCTATGGTATTAAAATTTCTGTCAAATATTGCAAATTTCTACATTTTGTGACTTTGTAAGTACTTGCAAATCACTTGACTTTTTTCGTTGGCCAAAATTGTTTCTTAGTTTTCTGATTTTTCTTCATACAAATAACAACGTAATAGGGTGGTGAACAAAATAATCTATTTTTATATTGATTTGAAGCAAGAATGACAAAAATCTAAGGCTACTTCTAAAACACGGAACGCAAAACGAAATGCGAAACGAAACAGCTGGCGGAACGGAACAAGAAATTTACTAAAACACGGAACGGTTTTACTAAAAGGCGAAACGAAATTTACTAAAACACGGAACAAATTACTAAAAGGCGAAATGGGATTCACAAGTCGGCGAAATGAAATTTTCAAACACACCGAAGGAATTAATGAAAAATACAAGTGTATGGTGGCCCAGATGTGCCACTACTTTTTTCTTTGAACAAAAAAATTTTTTGTTTGAATTCAAAAATATAAAAAAATTTGGTTGACTTACTTTTTTATTTTCATTTCAATTGCATTTTATCTATTAATTTTTGCCTCCAATATTAGATTCTTAAAATAATTTCAAATGTCTTTTAAAAATTTTTAAAAGATTTATTTAAAAAAAAGTAAAAAAAAACAATTGAAAAAGTAAAAAAAATTGAGACAGACCTTGATTCAAAGGGTTTGTGTGGCAGAGCAGTTGGCGCAAAGAGGCAAAAGAAGGGACATTTTGTCAGCAGGGGTCCTGACTGGGTCCATTCGCTCGATGGCCATTGCAAATTGATGGGATATCAGCGAAGTACTTTCCCTCTATCTGTCTATGGTTGTTTGGACACTGCTAGCATGAAGATATTGTGGCTTCGTATCTGGACTGACAATTGCGACCCACAACATGTAGGGAGATGGTATTTGGAGTATCTTTATCAATCAAGATTGGCTCCCTCTATGATCCGAATCGATAAAGGATCCGAGACTGGCACAATGGCCACCATGCATGCTTACCTGCATACCCAAAACCAAGACAGTGACGAACACAAGCCAGGAGATACTGTTATTTATGGGCAGTCAACTTCTAACCAAGTAAGATTTATTACTAAACAATGTTTTTCTTTTGCAACTGCTGCTTGCCAAATTGTAAGAAATATTTTTATTATTTTCACTGCTATTTTTTTTATCTTGTTTTAGATTGAAAGATGGTGGAAGGAACTTCATCATCGCCTGGAAAAATTTTTCAAAGAGCAACTGATGTGGCTAAAAGAAGAGGGACATTACCAGCCAGACATAGACGAAGACAGGTTCTTCTTTACTCTTGTGTGCATAATAAATATACCCGTTTATTAATTTATGAAAAATTTCCCATCCACCTTTAGGAGCTTATTTTTACCCCCGTGTATTGATTTTCAACAATACAAATTTTGAATTTCTGGTTTGGCATGTAATAAAAATGTTGGGCTTTGCTTGAAGTTGCAAACCTGTGGCAGGAAAATCTGTTCAAAACAGCAAAAAATACTACTTACTAGTACTCTGCATTCTGACCCCCATGTTTGTTTTTCTTGGAGATGCCATCCGCCCCGCTTATTATTTTTGAGGAATTCCCCACCCCCAGTTTATTTTGAACCCCCTGTTTATTAGTATGCACACAAGAGGATCTGCATGCAACAGCATGCAACCAAAATTATTTTGTATTTTAATGTTGAAAATGTAGTAATTATAAATCACTATAGGATTGATTCCAATAATTATCAAGTATATTGACTTCTCCCAGGAATTTCGTTGCATATATATTTATACCTGTCCTGGAAAAAGAAATGGCGTCATTCAAAGATATATGGAATTCACATAGGATTAGACACCAAAAGGAAACAATGTTACCAGATGGGGTACCAAACCACATATATGACTTCCCTGAAAGATATGGACTAGAAAAATGTGGTCAGTTGATTTCATTTTGTGAAAATTAAACAAAACGTGATTACATAACATACATGAATGTAGCTTAGGAAATAAAAATTATCTGCATCTATTTGCACTGGAAACAAAACTCAATTTAACATAACCGAACTTATTTCATAGTAATTTATTTCATATACAACAGCTACTTGCAACTCTTCTGACATTAAACTGTCTATCTAATGTGTAAAAAAGAACATAAACATCTTGAATAAATATCTTTTATCAATTATTTTTGCAGGTCTTTCAGCTACAGAGGAGCAATTAGAAGAAATCGCTAGCCATTCTGGTGTACTTAGTGCTCCCACAGATTATTTAGAAGCTGATTTTAGACAACTTTGTCAGCAATTTATTGCAAAGCCAGATGAAATTGAGCCGTCTGAATGTGCGGATGCTTATCTATATCTGAAAAATGCAATTAATCATAGCAGATGAAGTATACTTATACTAAGTACAATTTTTGCTGCAGAAATGTTTATGTTTTCTCTGTGTGTAAATTGATTGAAAATTGTGTGTAACTGATTAAAAATATCTTCTTGCAGAACAAGAATGTGCACAAAATACACCAGCAAAGCACAACCAAAATAAATGATATTAGATGAAAAATAGATCTTATGTTTCACTAGTGTACATACATGCAGTTCCTAAAATGCTGTTGCACTTTTGGAAAATTCTGTCAAGCCAAGAAGTTCACAGTAGTTATTGCACTTGTGACTTTTTTTGAAATTCTCTATTGCAAGTATGTTTAGATTTCCAGCACAAAATGAAATTTCACCATTGACAATTCCTTCATTTGATGCAATCTCTGGGTCGCAAAGATGTAAACCACACCCTTGCAGGTCAACTACCATAAGTTTCCCTTCAGACTTTTCCAATGTGAAATGAACAAAGCACTGTGCTTTCATTCCCAGATAACAATTCCCACACTCCATGCCATTGTTGTTAATATATTTTGTAAAAATACCTGGTATATATTCCTCAATTGTAACATATTCATTCTCAACTTCACCCAGGAATACCTTATTATAGATAAAACACTCTCCAAATTCTCTCCAAAGTTTTTGGGACTCTATCTTCTCTTTAAGTTGCTTGGCAAAATATCGTGCAAGATGATGCCCCTGAACAATTCGCTTTGCATGTTCTTTGGGTGTCTGCTTCAACTGTGCTATTATCTGCAATGTTGCTGGCAAAAATTTCTTGACAACCCAAGTTATGTTTTCGAATTCTGGGTTATTTGTCATGCATGTAGCTTTGTAGGCCACCCTAAACCCACCTTCACCTAAAGACTGTTTGTCAATGACAAATTCAAGTGTGGTTGGAATCATTGACCACAACATTGATGCAAAATCAAATTTAGATACTTTAATTACCGTAGTTTTTGAATCTACCACCTTGCCCAGTTTCAACATATCAGCAACTGACAGGCTTTTTGGGATGATGGATTTTTCAGCTTTACCAGTCACAGTCACAGTTGATGTTACCATTGAATTGGTTGATGATCAGGGTTTAAAATCTTCTTTTGAATTTTTCATTTGTTTACCACCTAAATGCACGAAGGGTTCAGGTTCACTTTCTTCCTCATAAATGATTTGTGATGATTTCACTGATCTGGCAATAAAGCGAATGTAAATCAAGCTGAGATCCTTCACATGTTTCATTTTATGGCACGAGGGGCCTTGCTCGCCAGAAAGTATATCAATATCCTGGTAGTCCTCTATGATGTTCCTAAAATGTTTTCTGCAGGCAGTCTTTATATTTTCAATGGTAACATCCTCAAATTCGAACGGGACAAACTCTCTAGGCCCAACCCTGTTGTACTTTTGTGCCTCTCCTGACACACTCGAACTTAGTCGCTGCACCACCAATTCATCCATGCTGCTGATGTTTTTGGTTGTACCTTTCTTTCTTTTGGTGCCATTTGTACGCTTTGCTTTCATTTCTTCCTTAAAATTTGCCCAGGCTGCCTTTCCTTTAGCAGCCATGATAGTTTCACGACAGACAGAACTGTGCTTATTTTCCGCCAAAATTGATAGAATTGCACTCTGGAATACTGTGGCACGTTTAGGCTGTTTAACATATTTTTTTTATTTTCCTAAATTTTTTTCTTTTTAAATTGTTTTTTTTTTTTTTTTAAATAAATCTTTTAAAAATTTTTAAGATACATTTGAAATAAAAAAATAAGTCAACCAAATTTGATTATATTTTTGAATTCAAACAAAAACTTTTTTGTTCAAAGAAAAAAGTAGTGGCACATCTAGGCCACCATACAAGTGTTCATACAACAGTCTGAGGCATGCTTACTTCCACTAATGGCCTGAATTCAAATTAGAGAATGGTAAGAACGTGAACAAATCTATTTCGGGTGCAAATACAATTATCTATATATGGGCCTAAGTTCAAATTAGTCTTAGGCTAACAATACCAATAATACTAATTGGTCTAGGATCGAAATAATAAACAAAAGTGAATTACGAAATATTTAAAGTAAAAACTGTGGCAGCAACGATCTAACAGTTGATTACTGTCCAAATTGTACTTTGAGTAGATCTCTGTGGCACTGCAGCAGGCAGGGAACAATTTCTGGTGGGACCAGCAAATCAGATCCCTTGAAAGAGGGATGCCTTCGCTTGACACAGTTTGCATCAAAATGATAATATGTGTAAACACACTTGGGAGAGATGCAGGGCGGTCCACCAGCTTTTTGCCATTCTCTTTTCTCATAAAAGGCAATGCAGTAGTCATAAGGTGGCTCAGGCACACTGGGAGGTGCACGAATGTGGCTACCACAACCGTAGCAAGAGTATCCTCTTACCAAACCCAGGTGTGTTAATGTGAAAGCAATTCTTGCAGGCACATCCCTCTTGCTTGATGATTTTGGTGTCGCTGTCTTGAGGTTCAGCAGTGCAATTGCTGCTTCATTTTTTCGTATTTCCAAACTGCTAGACTCTGCACCTGAAAGTTGAACATAGGCTTTATTACAGTCATTGTTTGTTCAATTTATTGCCTAACTTTAATGTTGATGCAATTCACTTACATTCAGTTGGACATGCATCCTGGGTATACATAAGAGGAATTTTGGATCTTTCTGCGTCCTTGTCTTTCCCTTTTCTCTTTTGGTTTTCTTTTTTACCGGCCTGAGGTGCCAGCTTCTTTTCAATTAAAAGGAAAGGGTCTGGTAGCTCTTTTGAAGAAGCTTGAAAAGAGTTTACCACAGTTTCCAACATGTTCAGTTTATCTGCAACTGCACAAACATGACAGCATAAGCCGAAGGATTTATTTTTGGGACAATGGCAGATGAGTGTACCTGTTGGAAAACAAAAGTTGTATAAAACACGGATTCTGTAACAATAAAACAAGAGTTCTGCGATGCATTTTCATTTCTGTTGTTCCAAATATTTTGCAACATAGAGCAACATAAACAACTTTTTTACTATAGAAATCTGACCTGTTTTGGTTTTTTCAATTTTGAAGACTTTGGTTTGACAAGCAACATCAGGTGCTGTTGATGAAGATGCTATAGGGGGACTGCAAACAAACCACTGACTACCAGTGACATGCGCAGGGTATGGAACCACTCCATTCATTGTTTTGTTGATTTTGTGACCATCTTCAATCATCCCTTTAATGTTGCTTTCATGGGGGCCAGCAATATCAACAGCAGCTCTCTTGTGGACTTGAAGAAGTCTTTTAATAGACCATGTCTCTAATTTGTTTATGAAAGCTGCCTGTTGATCTTTTGTCATTGACCTCCATTGCTCTAAGCTCACGCCATGGTGTTGAAACTCCTGTTTCAATTGGTAATCACCCAAAGCCAAATATGCTCTTTTAACAACTCTGTTTTGCTGCTGAACCAGTTGGAAAATATCTCTGAGAAACAAGGACCATTCCTGTTTTGCATACTTGTTTTTTTGCTTTACCACATTGTTTATGCATTCATTTGCATTTTGCGTGTAATGGACGGGTGGGTTACCAAGTCCTGCTTGTTGTCTTGCGGATGCAAGCATAGACCTTTTGATTTTTGGCGAGATATGTTGGTCAAAGTAGGTGATGAAACTGCCTGTCTTGTCCTCATCTTTCAACACCTTCTGCCATTTAGCCTTCAACTGCTCCGATTTGCCTTCAAATTCTTCTGAACTTTCGCAGTCAACAATTCCTTTTACTTTCAGGTCACCTCTAACCTTTCCAAATATGTCTTCCAGAATAGGAATCAGCTCGTCCTTGGTTACACTGCACTTTTTTTCTCAATAGCGAATAATATCATCCTTTACATGAATTTCACAATTCAAATGAATGAATGATTCATTCTTTTTGCCATACCTGGAGATCACACTTTTTTCAATTGCTGCTTCGCCATCAGTTCCAACAGCAGCTAGTATCAATTCTTTCTTGTTAATGAGCTGTGAATGTGTGTCTAGCTGTTGCAGAAAGTATTGATAATCTTCATCTGTCTTTGTAGTTTGTGTGACACTTGGACCTATCATCAGTAAGGGTCTGCCAGTTGCCTTGTTCTCTATGAATGGGTGATGATATGTTGTGAGAGTAATGTAAAATTCTCCACAATTATGTGCACCATCTATGCCCAGAATGGAGCGAAATCCAACTGGTGTCTCTGTTGAACAGAAATGTTGCACGTCCCTCAACTGTTGATTGGTTGCCTGGAATGTTTTTGGAGATGTCCTATTACTTTGTTTTCCAGAGAGGGTAGAGAAGCTCATATCTCTAGCAAACTCACCATCATTCACCATCTCTAGAATATCATAGAACTGATGCTTGGCTGGTCTCTTAAGCCTTGTCTCATTCGAATCAGACGCATTTTTCGCTTTCAATTTGCTTTGATAGGCTATGTTGTATGCCTGTTTTGTATTTCTAGGCAACTCTGATTGATATTTTAAGTCATAGATGCTCCCCATTTCCAGAAATACATTATCTACAGCACTCTTTCCTGTATCTTGTTGGCATTCATCTTTCAGTTTCTTTAAAATATTCCTCTCCGTCCTTACATGGGGCTCAGCTGTTGGATTTTTGGCATTTCCATGTGGCATCATGCGTACTGGCACTTCAGTGCTATTTTTAAAGTAATAGTACAGTATACCTTTGTCAAGACGCTCATCATTTCCATTAACTGCAGTCAGCACTTGACATCTAAATTCTTTTGTATGCTTGTGTGTCCTGTAAGAGCGGTACAAGATCAGCATATCTTGTTTGGGCGTACTGGCATTAGCAGGCACAAATTTACCTTCCTTCGTAAGAGCATATGCTTTTCTTGGTTTCGAAAAATCCGTCCACACACCATTTTCATTGATGACATGGTCAATGTCCTGGTTCTTGGCATGCAGTGCATTCAAATCTAAAACGTACAATGCTGTTTTGCGGATCCCATTGGCATTTTGGTTGAGATTTTTGTTTCATCAATGCTTTGGCCACAGATTATGTCTAATGCTTCTTGAGCTGTTGGAGCTTGGGATGGGGTTCCGTACACAAGCACTCCAGATGGGCTAATTTCTCTCTGTTGATCTGCATTCTCATTGTTGTCACTATGAAGCAAAATATTTTATTTTACCATGGTTGGAAAAGTTAACATGAATGAATGAATATAATTTTAATTCCATTGAGAATTGAATACAGCGTAAGTATATACATAAACCGCTAATAATTTACCAGTAGCTCATGACAATTTTCTTTTCGAAGATGCAATTTGCGTTGGCTCTTCATTCGCAGTTCTTTCTTGTCGCCTCTTTAAAGGTGCATTGTCCAGATTCTCTGATTTTGTTGGAGACTGTAGACTTTCCATGTCACCTACCAGCTGCTGTAGCTGAGAAACATTGAAGGAGAAAGTTCACGTTTATGCTAACTCGTCGCTATATGTTATATTAGACATTCAACTATTGGGATTATTTGTGTCATATTTATTTTGATTTGCTTACTTTGCAACTGCTTGTTGTACCACATGCGTCGCAGTATTCTGCTTCAAAATTGTTTTCAAGGGTGCAAACTTTGCATGTTCATGTAGGAGAACCAACCTGCAAGGATTTGTAAAATGAAGTTTTATCCATTATTTAACAAAAGGGGAAGCGTATATACCGTTGAGCGTCGATAATGAATACCTATTTCAAAATATATTTAATTTCTTTACCTCGGGTACGGATGAATCACATGCCTTGCATGTCTTGCAGTCTTTAGAATTTATTAATGTGCAGACATTGCATGTCCAATTCAACTGACTGCCACACTTGAAAAACCGTAAGAAGTATGATTATTTTAAATACATAATGTTTATGCTATTAGCTACCTACTGAAATATTTAACGTAAACTCCTTTTCAGATTTAAGAAATGGCATTTAATAACAGCGACCATGAAGAACGAAAAACATACATATATAAATACCTGTTCATTCATTGCTTCATCTTCTGAACTGCTAGAAATTTCGATGATTGCATTGCTGGCCATAATGTTGTATTGGCACAACGTGGTGTTGTACGGGTCAATCAGATCAGGTAGAAAGGCAAGAAATACACAGAGATGTTGCTTTCTAAGATTCCGATCCCAAACTGAACTAAAAGCCCCTGTGCACCTTTGTTTACACTCTAATTACATAACTTTTGGGACAACTGACGTTATTTGAAACTATTCCAAAAATTTTAAAGTCTCTACATGTATATACTAAGATTAGCGCCTCATCATGTCACTGAGGATGAAATAAGCACTCATTGATTTATTCATATTATATTGAATACAATACATAATATTATGACTAACAAAGGTATGACAGGATGTGTGCGGTGCATGTGACAGAGACAGATCTACACCGAAGAAGATATCATATACAAGTGCGAAGATCAACACATATATTTAAATAATCTCATTTTGCCTTTTAGTAAAACCGTTCCGTGTTTTAGTAAATTTCTTGTTCCGTTCCTCCAGCTGTTTCGTTTCGCATTTCGTTCCGCGTTCTGTGTTTTAGAAGTAGCCAAAATCTAACAAGAATGATCTAGGCCAATCTATCAAATGATATGAAGACAATTGAAAAATACAAAGAGAAATCCGTTTTGTCAAAACATTTAAAATAAAATGAAAACAAAATCAACACAATACAATAAAAATATGATTTGTGTCCTATTTTTTAACTAAAATTTGCGTTATTTTAACTTTGTCTGGACGTTTCCACACTCTAAGTTGTTGTTCCCGTCCTTCATGTCCCGCTCCGGCTCCACACATGCACGCAGCTTTCATAACAGCAATTGTGTTGCTATCCAGTTTACCATTCTGAGCAATTTCCAGTTCTATATCTGCTGATTTTCATGCCATGCATGATGCAAAGAACTCACATGTTTCGACCATACTTCAGTTGTGTTTACTGTAATTTCCTCTATATAAGCAAGCCTTTCCGCTCTCTGCGGTGGCGCTCCTTGCTCCAGAAGACGACCCGACCATGAAATAGGTAGAATCGCATACAAAGCATTCATTCCCTTTGGAATTTTATGAATCATGCCAAAATGAAATTGAAACATTAATACAAAAACAAAAAGAAAAAACGCTTTCTCCCCTGATTGACCCTACTGGGCATTGAAAATAGGATGGGATGGATAACTGGAGTTATAACTTTTTGATAGTGATCACAAAATCATGGCAGGGAAGAACAAACCTTTCTTACCTCTGCAGTAATATTTTAAGCAGGGAAATCAACAGAAACTTGACAGATACCCAGATTAGCCATTTGATAAGAAATTTTTAACACTGAGCTTGAGCCAAATTTGCTTGAAAATGCAGCACATTAGTCCAAGATGAACAATTTTTACCTGGTAGAGAAAGCACAGGTATTTTTCACAGGACCAAGGTTGCAGCAACCCATGGCTAAGCGTTGACAATGAAACAAAAATAAATAAATAAACTGTCTCATGATCAAAACAAACGTTTCCTGATTAATTTCCAATCAGTGAACCTTACATATATTGTTTTCCAAGCCCAGTGGCCCTGCAACCTAGGGCCTATAAAAAATTTGTAAGTGGAGAGAACAAATTTCACATGCAAAATGTCATGTATTTTCCATTTTATGTCTTGCTCTACAGACAAAACTTTACTTACATGTCATCAGAAAATGAAAATTGCTTCTCTGAAGGTTTTTAATAAATGCTTACCGTTTTTGTAGGTTCTGCAGCCACTTTGCTGCACTGATGTAGTATATGCTTCATGGCTGCCTCTTGTAAAAAATTGAGGCAACTCACATTTTTTGTAATGATTCAACCAATGTTTGATGGTCCTTTACACTGGGCAAACATAATGCATTGTTCATATGAAGCAATTTTTCAAGTTCTGGGGGTTCACTTGGTAAATGGTTGCCTGATACTCTATTTTCAAATACATGGTTACTTTGTGGTGACATCACAGATATCCAATGAATGTCCTGATTGGAATGATCTTCAGTCAATTCATGAGGCTGAACATATAAGTCGATGTTGTCCAAAGTGAATTTGTGCCCAAATAAAGCAAGTTGTTTAACTTCACTTGTCTCCTCCTCCTGTTCCGCTGTTTTATCATCAGCCTTTTTTGTCGGTTGCTGTGAATGTTGCATTGTCTGGAATTTCTTGTTCAATGCATTAATAAACGACATATCACAGTGATCATCATTTGCTTCCACAGATTTTACATCTCTGCTAATTTTGCTCATTTGAGCCTCCTTGGCAGTAAATTCTGGTTCTGTTTCCTTTTTTTGTAAGGCAGCCTCCTCTGCCAGGGCATCTTTGTAATGTTTGGATGTAGCTAGATGTAAAGCCTCAGCATAAACTGCATCAAGAATATCAGCATCATGGTTCAGCCTGAATTCATCCAATTTTTAATTATAAATGTATGGGATGTCGTGAATTTCAAAAACTTGAGACGTGGAAGTGATCAACCTCTAACCAAACAAGAAAAATTCTGGACAGTCTGGAAAAACTGCCAAAAGTAAAAACTCGAATTTTCAAAAGTAAACCAAATCCATAAATGAAACTAGGAATGCCACTGAAATTTATACCATATTTTCTCTGAAGAATGCCCAGGGTGGCTAAATACAAACAATTGTTGCATGTGCTAATTAAACTTTTGCTGATTTCAGAATGAAATACTGATTCAAAGAGATCGTGATGGCCCTTCCCAAAAATTGGCAAAATTTCCCCCCTTTTAGCCTTTTTAGCATTAGCTTACTGAAATATTTTGTTTCTTTTAATTTCTGGATGTTTTGGGTTTCAGTTTTCATTATGATCAATGGGGAAAAGTAATTACATTAAAACAATTTAGCACGTGTGGTCAGCTTACAGTGCTGATATGTTCCACCCAGAAAGTCAGGGTCGTGTTACAAGAAGGCCTAAATTCACTGCAAGTACTAGATACACACAAGTTCTAAGCCGTTTAAAGCAATATTGTCCCGTCTTGAATGGTTTATGCTTTCTCTGATGTAAATTGCAACCCCACCCCCGTGCTTGTTCCGATCTTCCCGTTCAATGTGATAATTTTTTATATTCATAAGTTGCTTAGGTATTTTTTTTATCAAGTTTTGTTTCATTAAGTACAAGAATGTGAATCCGTTTATCATTTATAAAGGCCGAAAGTTCATCTTTGTGTAAGGGTAAGCTATTAACATTGAGAA
>RQOL01000549.1:0-24298 GCA_013076295.1 Sanderia malayensis
AAAGTTGGCTTACTTTAACTATGGTAAGTTGTTGGGCAATTGAAACAATGTTCGACGATTTGGAATAGTTTCCAAGAGGCTCTTATATCATCAACATTTAAGTATACATTTAGAGAAAAACCCATGAAATATGACACAACATAGAAATACAAACAACTCAAACAAAAAGACATCGCGACAGGAGGAAGCAGAGTGACATACATAACATAACATAACACAACCTAACATAGCATAACATAACATAACATAACATATAACTGTTGTTGTTGGATTATATTGAAAGATTATATGACAGGTATTTTTTGTTTTGGTTTTGTTGTATTCACTACAATAAAAACCCGCATATAAGAACCAATGGTTTAAGAACCTTCAGGGTGATGTCGCTGCTCAAAACAATAGACAAAACAATAGCCTATTGTCTTGGAACAATAGGCTTGATGGAAAATTTACATGTTCTTATATGCGGGTTTTTACCGTATAAAATCTCTTAATTATTGATTGAAAATAGAACTTTGTCGAATCTGGATCCTTAATAAAAGGATAAAAAATACTGCTAAAGGTTCAGTGTCATATTAGTCTGTTAGGCCGGAGAGAATGAAAAACATGTCAATTGTTGCGAATGATATCAGCGTCAAGGCGCTCTTCCTTTGCCTACGACCATACCACCATGAGTATACCGGTTCTCGTCCGATCACCGTAGTCAAGCATGGTCGGGCCAGGTCAGTACCTGGATGGGTGACCGCCTGGGAACACCTGGTGTTGTAGGCTTCCATTTTTATTTTCACTTTAAGTTTCCAGACATTGATGGCTAAATTGTTGTGCTCATTAACATGCTGCAGCTCAGCCAAAGAGTTTTATTTGTATCAGAAATGAGAAAAACCTGTTGGGGCACTTTAAAAGACTAGAGAAATATTGTATGTGTGTTGAGAATTGTTAAATTTCATTAAAATGGAGGAACAGTAATGCAAAGTACATTGAAGTAAGAAGGGAAGAAACCAAAAGCAAGCAGGAAAAAGTCAAAGTATTACTATTCAGAAAAATAAATAATCTGAAAAATTAAAAATGCTGCATATGAAGCGTGCTAGGTACTCACCACTAAACTATGTTGTGTCTGGATTTTCAACGACAAGGGTGAGACAGAAAGTCTACGCAAATTATATAGTCATGCCATGCATGCAAAAATAGTCGATGCATGTGTGTGGGCATAAAATAAAACCATTAATTCATTAATTACCGCAACTGTCGCTTGTGAAAGTAGATGCGGTTATTTGTAATACATACTTACGATAATGGATATTGCAATGTCTTCTTGGACGCCTCCATTTCTCCTGGATGTCAGTTCCTGCACGTCGCCACGTTTTAGGCCCCCTGTATTACCACACCACCCTTCCCCCATAAGTGTCGATTTCTCCGCAGAGCCGCCCCGCGCTCTCACAAATGCGGGCAGTTCCCCACTGTCATAGCCCATCCAATGAAAAGTCTTCGATCTTGATGCAATCTGTTATATTTCTTTAAACGCTCCCTCGTGTGGGTTATGAGAAGAATTGCAGTGGTCTGCATTGACGTCCGCATCTAGTTCATACTTACCTGACGGGGAAGATAACATGATCAAAAAGGTGTTTCTTCCAGGGTGAGGCCATTCCATTGCAGTTCGGTTTGGTTGACCCCTGCGATTACTGCAAACGCTAGTAACTCGACCGTAAAATTTCTGGTAGTGGGGACCTGCGTTCGCGCTAGTCCCCTCCTCAAAGTGATAAAGGAAAAGTTGGCTTACTTTAACTATGGTAAGTTGTTGGGCAATTGAAACAATGTTCGACGATTTGGAATAGTTTCCAAGAGGCTCTTATATCATCAACATTTAAGTATACATTTAGAGAAAAAACCCATGAAATATGACACAACATAGAAATACAAACAACTCAAACAAAAAGACATCGCGACAGGAGGAAGCAGAGTGACATACATAACATAACATAACACAACCTAACATAGCATAACATAACATAACATAACATATAACTGTTGTTGTTGGATTATATTGAAAGATTATATGACAGGTATTTTTTGTTTTGGTTTTGTTGTATTCACTACAATAAAAACCCGCATATAAGAACCAATGGTTTAAGAACCTTCAGGGTGATGTCGCTGCTCAAAACAATAGACAAAACAATAGCCTATTGTCTTGGAACAATAGGCTTGATGGAAAATTTACATGTTCTTATATGCGGGTTTTTACCGTATAAAATCTTTAATTATTGATTGAAAATAGAACTTTGTCGAATCTGGATCCTTAATAAAAGGATAAAAATACTGCTAAAGGTTCAGTGTCATATTAGTCTGTTAGGCCGGAGAGAATGAAAAACATGTCAATTGTTGCGAATGATATCAGCGTCAAGGCGCTCTTCCTTTGCCTACGACCATACCACCATGAGTATACCGGTTCTCGTCCGATCACCGTAGTCAAGCATGGTCGGGCCAGGTCAGTACCTGGATGGGTGACCGCCTGGGAACACCTGGTGTTGTAGGCTTCCATTTTTATTTTCACTTTAAGTTTCCAGACATTGATGGCTAAATTGTTGTGCTCATTAACATGCTGCAGCTCAGCCAAGAGAGTTTTATTTGTATCAGAAATGAGAAAAACCTGTTGGGGCACTTTAAAAGACTAGAGAAATATTGTATGTGTGTTGAGAATTGTTAAATTTCATTAAAATGGAGGAACAGTAATGCAAAGTACATTGAAGTAAGAAGGGAAGAAACCAAAAGCAAGCAGCGGAAAAAGTCAAAGTATAGGTACTATTCAGAAAAATAAATAATCTGAAAAATTAAAAATGCTGCATATGAAGCGTGCTAGGTACTCACCACTAAACTATGTTGTGTCTGGATTTTCAACGACAAGGGTGAGACAGAAAGTCTACGCAAATTATATAGTCATCATGCATGCAAAAATAGTCGATGCATGTGTGTGGGCATAAAATAAAACCATTAATTCATTAATTACCGCAACTGTCGCTTGTGAAAGTAGATGCGGTTATTTGTAATACATACTTACGATAATGGATATTGCAATGTCTTCTTGGACGCCTCCATTTCTCCTGGATGTCAGTTCCTGCACGTCGCCACGTTTTAGGCCCCCTGTATTACCACACCACCCTTCCCCCATAAGTGTCGATTTCTCCGCAGAGCCGTGCCCCGCGCTCTCACAAATGCGGGCAGTTCCCCACTGTCATAGCCCATCCAATGAAAAGTCTTCGATCTTGATGCAATCTGTTATATTTCTTTAAACGCTCCCTCGTGTGGGTTATGAGAAGAATTGCAGTGGTCTGCATTGACGTCCGCATCTAGTTCATACTTACCTGACGGGGAAGATAACATGATCAAAAAGGTGTTTCTTCCAGGGTGAGGCCATTCCATTGCAGTTCGGTTTGGTTGACCCCTGCGATTACTGCAAACGCTAGTAACTCGACCGTAAAATTTCTGGTAGTGGGGACCTGCGTTCGCGCTAGTCCCCTCCTCAAAGTGATAAAGGAAAAGTTGGCTTACTTTAACTATGGTAAGTTGTTGGGCAATTGAAACAATGTTCGACGATTTGGAATAGTTTCCAAGAGGCTCTTATATCATCAACATTTAAGTATACATTTAGAGAAAAAACCCATGAAATATGACACAACATAGAAATACAAACAACTCAAACAAAAAGACATCGCGACAGGAGGAAGCAGAGTGACATACATAACATAACATAACACAACCTAACATAGCATAACATAACATAACATAACATATAACTGTTGTTGTTGGATTATATTGAAAGATTATATGACAGGTATTTTTTGTTTTGGTTTTGTTGTATTCACTACAATAAAAACCCGCATATAAGAACCAATGGTTTAAGAACCTTCAGGGTGATGTCGCTGCTCAAAACAATAGACAAAACAATAGCCTATTGTCTTGGAACAATAGGCTTGATGGAAAATTTACATGTTCTTATATGCGGGTTTTTACCGTATAAAATCTCTTAATTATTGATTGAAAATAGAACTTTGTCGAATCTGGATCCTTAATAAAAGGATAAAAAATACTGCTAAAGGTTCAGTGTCATATTAGTCTGTTAGGCCGGAGAGAATGAAAAACATGTCAATTGTTGCGAATGATATCAGCGTCAAGGCGCTCTTCCTTTGCCTACGACCATACCACCATGAGTATACCGGTTCTCGTCCGATCACCGTAGTCAAGCATGGTCGGGCCAGGTCAGTACCTGGATGGGTGACCGCCTGGGAACACCTGGTGTTGTAGGCTTCCATTTTTATTTTCACTTTAAGTTTCCAGACATTGATGGCTAAATTGTTGTGCTCATTAACATGCTGCAGCTCAGCCAAGAGAGTTTTATTTGTATCAGAAATGAGAAAAACCTGTTGGGGCACTTTAAAAGACTAGAGAAATATTGTATGTGTGTTGAGAATTGTTAAATTTCATTAAAATGGAGGAACAGTAATGCAAAGTACATTGAAGTAAGAAGGGAAGAAACCAAAAGCAAGCAGCGGAAAAAGTCAAAGTATAGGTACTATTCAGAAATAATTGATGTCAGTTCCTGCACGTCGACACGTTTTAGGCCCCTGTATTACCACACCACCCTTCCCCCCATAAGCGTCGATTTCTCCGCAAAGCCACGCCCCGCGCTCTCAAAAATGCGGGCAGTTCCCCCCTGTCATGGTCGATCCAATGGAAAGTTTTCGATCTTGATGCAATCTGTTATATTTCTTTAAACGCTCCTCGTGTGAGTTATGAGAAGAATTGCAGTGGTCTGCATTGACGTCCGCATGTAGTTCATACTTACCTGACGGGGAAGATAACATGATCAAAAAGGTGTTTCTTCCAGGGTGAGGCCATTCCATTGCAGTTCGGTTTGGTTGACCCCTGCGATTACTGCAAACGTTAGTAACTCGACCGTAAAATTTCTGTAGTGGGGACCTGCGTTCGCGCTAGTCCCCTCCTCAAAGTGATAAAGGAAAAGTTGGCTTACTTTAACTATGGTAAGTTGTTGGGCAATTGAAACAATGTTCGACGATTTGGAATAGTTTCCAAGAGGCTCTTATATCATTAACATTTAGATATACATTTAGAGAAAAAACCCATGAAAATATGACACAACATATACAAACAAACAACTCAAACAAAAAGACATCGCGACAGGAAGAAGCGATTGACTTACATAACATAACATAACATAACATATAACTGTTGTTGTTGGATTATATTGAAAGATTATGTGACAGTTATTTTTTGTTTTGTTTTGTTGTATTCACTACAATAAAAACCCGCATGTAAAAACCAATGATTTAAGAACCTTCAGGGTGATGTTGCTGCTCAGAACAATAGACAAAACAATAGCCTATTGTCTTGGAAGACTAGGCTTGAAGGAAAATTTACATGTTCTTATATGCGGGTTTTTACTGTATAAAATGTCTTAATTATTGATTGAAATAGAACTTTGTCGAATCTGGATCCTTAATAAAAGGATCAAAAATACTGCTAAAGGTTCAGTGTCGTATTTGTCTGTTAGGCCGGAGAGAATTTACATGTTCTTAGATGCGGGTTTTTACTGTATAAAATGTCTTAACTATTGATTGAAAATAGAACTTTGTCGAATCTGGATCCTTAATAAAAGGATCAAAAATACTGCTAAAGGTTCAGTGTCATATTAGTCTGTTAGGCGGAGAGAATGAAAAACATGTCAATTGTTGCGAATGATATCAGCGTCAAGGCGCTCTTCCTTTGCCACGACATACCACCATGAGTATACCGGTTCTCGTCCGATCACCGTAGTCAAGCATGGTCGGGCCAGGTCAGTACCTGGATGGGTGACCGCCTGGGAACACCTGCTTTTGCAGGCTTCCATTTTTATTTTCACTTTAAGTTTCCAGACATTGATGGCTAAATTGTTGTGCTCATTAACATGCTGCAACTCAGCCATAAGAGTTTTATTTGTACCAGAAATGAGAAAAACCTGTTGGGGCACTTTAAAAGACTAGAGAAATATTGTATGTGTGTTGAGAATTGTTAAATTTCATTAAAATGGAGGAACAGTAATGCAAAGTACATTGAAGTAAGAAGGGAAGAAACCAAAAGCAAGCAGTGGAAAAAGTCAAAGTATACTATTCAGAAAAATAAATAATCTGAAAAATTAAAAATGCTGCATATGAAGCGTGTTAGGTACTCACCACTAACTATGTTGTGTCTGGATTTTCAACGACAAGGGTGAGACAGAAAGTCTACGCACATTATATAGTCATGTCATGCATGCAAAAATAGTCGATGCATGTGTGTGGGCATAAAATAAAACCATTATTTCATTAATTACCGTAACTGTCGCTTGTGAAAGTAGATGCGGTAATTTGTAATACAAACTTACGATAATGGATATTGCAATGTCTTCTTGGACGCCTCCATTTCTCCTGGATGTCAGTTCCTGCACGTCGACACGTTTTAGGCCCCCTGTATTACCACACCACCCTTCCCCCCATAAGCGTCGATTTCTCCGCAGAGCCACGCCCCGCGCTCTCAAAAATGCGGCAGTTCCCCCTGTCATGGTCGATCCAATGGAAAGTTTTCGATCTTGATGCAATCTGTTATATTTCTTTAAACGCTCCCTCGTGTGAGTTATGAGAAGAATTGCAGTGGTCTGCATTGACGTCCGCATGTAGTTCATACTTACCTGGCGGGGAAGATAACATGATCAAAAGGTGTTTCTTCCAGGGTGAGGCCATTCCATTGCAGTTCGGTTTGGTTGACCCCTGCGATTACTGCAAACGCTAGTAACTCGACCGTAAAATTTCTGGTAGTGGGGACCTGCGTTCGCGCTAGTCCCCTCCTCAAAGTGATAAAGGAAAAGTTGGCTTACTTTAACTATGGTAAGTTGTTGGGCAATTGAAACAATGTTCGACGATTTGGAATAGTTTCCAAGAGGCTCTTATATCATCAACATTTAGATATACATTTAGAGAAACAACCCATGAAATATGACACAACATAGAAATACAAACAACTCAAACAAAAAGACATCGCGACAGGAGGAAGCAGAGTGACCTACATAACATAACATAACACAACCTAACATAGCATAACATAACATAACATAACATATAACTGTTGTTGTTGGATTATATTGAAAGATTATATGACAGATATTTTTTGTTTTGGTTTTGTTGTATTCACTACAATAAAAACCCGCATATAAGAAGCAATGGTTTAAGAACCTTCAGGGTGATGTTGCTGCTCAAAACGATAGACAAAACAATAGCCGATTGTCTTGGAACAATAGGCTTGAAGGAAAATTTACATGTTCTTATATGCGGGTTTTTACTGTATAAAATGTCTTAATTATTGATTGAAAATAGAGCTTTGTCGAATCTGGATCCTTAATAAAAGGATCAAAAATACTGCTAAAGGTTCAGTGTCATATTAGTCTGTTAGGCCGGAGAGAATGAAAAATGTCAATTGTTGCGAATGATATCAGCGTCAAGGCGCTCTTCCTTTGCCTACGACCATACCACCATGAGTATACCGGTTCTCGTCCGATCACCGTAGTCAAGCATGGTCGGGCCAGGTCAGTACCTGGATGGGTGACCGCCTGGGAACACCTGGTGTTGTAGGCTTCCATTTTTATTTTCACTTTAAGTTTCCAGACATTGATGGCTAAATTGTTGTGCTCATTAACATGCTGCAACTCAGCCATAAGAGTTTTATTTGTACCAGAAATGAGAAAAACCTGTTGGGGCACTTTAAAAGACTAGAGAAATATTGTATGTGTGTTGAGAATTGTTAAATTTCATTAAAATGGAGGAACAGTAATGCAAAGTACATTGAAGTAAGAAGGGAAGAAACCAAAAGCAAGCAGTGGAAAAAGTCAAAGTATACTATTCAGAAAAATAAATAATCTGAAAAATTAAAATGCTGCATATGAAGCGTGTTAGGTACTCACCACTAAACTATGTTGTGTCTGGATTTTCAACGACAAGGGTGAGACAGAAAGTCTACGCACATTATATAGTCATGTCATGCATGCAAAAAATAGTCGATGCATGTGTGTGGGCATAAAATAAAACCATTAATTCATTAATTACCGTAACTGTCGCTTGTGAAAGTAGATGCGGTAATTTGTAATACAAACTTACGATAATGGATATTGCAATGTCTTCTTGGACGCCTCCATTTCTCCTGGATGTCAGTTCCTGCACGTCGACACGTTTTAGGCCCCCTGTATTACCACACCACCCTTCCCCCCATAAGCGTCGATTTCTCCGCAGAGCCACGCCCCGCGCTCTCAAAAATGCGGGCAGTTCCCCCTGTCATGGTCGATCCAATGGAAAGTTTTCGATCTTGATGCAATCTGTTATATTTCTTTAAACGCTCCCTCGTGTGAGTTATGAGAAGAATTGCAGTGGTCTGCATTGACGTCCGCATGTAGTTCATACTTACCTGACGGGGAAGATAACATGATCAAAAAGGTGTTTCTTCCAGGGTGAGGCCATTCCATTGCAGTTCGTTTGGTTGACCCCTGCGATTACTGCAAACGCTAGTAACTCGACCGTAAAATTTCTGGTAGTGGGGACCTGCGTTCGCGCTAGTCCCCTCTCAAAGTGATAAAGGAAAAGTTGGCTTACTTTAACTATGGTAAGTTGTTGGGCAATTGAAACAATGTTCGACGATTTGGAATAGTTTCCAAGAGGCTCTTATATCATCCAACATTTAGATATACATTTAGAGAAACAACCCATCAAATATGACACAACATAGAAATACAAACAACTCAAACAAAAAGACATCGCGACAGGAGGAAGCAGAGTGACCTACATAACATAACATAACACAACCTAACATAGCATAACATAACATAACATAACATATAACTGTTGTTGTTGGATTATATTGAAAGATTATATGACAGATATTTTTTGTTTTGGTTTTGTTGTATTCACTACAATAAAAACCCGCATATAAGAAGCAATGGTTTAAGAACCTTCAGGGTGATGTTGCTGCTCAAAACGATAGACAAAACAATAGCCGATTGTCTTGGAACAATAGGCTTGAAGGAAAATTTACATGTTCTTATATGCGGGTTTTTACTGTATAAAATGTCTTAATTATTGATTGAAATAGAGCTTTGTCGAATCTGGATCCTTAATAAAAGGATCAAAAATACTGCTAAGGTTCAGTGTCATATTAGTCTGTTAGGCCGGAGAGAATGAAAACATGTCAATTGTTGCGAATGATATCAGCGTCAAGGCGCTCTTCCTTTGCCTACGACCATACCACCATGAGTATAACCGGTTCTCGTCCGATCACCGTAGTCAAGCATGGTCGGGCCAGGTCAGTACCTGGATGGGTGACGCCTGGGAACACCTGGTGTTGTAGGCTTCCATTTTTATTTTCACTTTAAGTTTCCAGACATTGATGGCTAAATTGTTGTGCTCATTAACATGCTGCAACTCAGCCATAAGAGTTTTATTTGTACCAGAAATGAGAAAAACCTGTTGGGGCACTTTAAAAACTAGAGAAATATTGTATGTGTGTTGAGAATTGCTAAATTTCATTAAAATGGAGGAACAGTAATGCAAAGTACATTGAAGTTAAGAAGGGAAGAACCAAAAGCAAGCAGTGGAAAAGTCAAAGTATACTATTCAGAAAAATAATTTGGATGTCAGTTCCTGCACGTCGCCACGTTTTAGGCCCTGTATTACCACACCACCCTTCCCCCATAAGTGTCGATTTCTCCGCAGAGCCGTGCCCCGCGCTCTCACAAATGCGGGCAGTTCCCCACTGTCATAGCCCATCCAATGAAAGTCTTCGATCTTGATGCAATCTGTTATATTTCTTTAAACGCTCCCTCGTGGGTTATGAGAAGAATTGCAGTGGTCTGCATTGACGTCCGCATCTAGTTCATACTTACCTGACGGGGAAGATAACATGATCAAAAAGGTGTTTCTTCCAGGGTGAGGCCATTCCATTGCAGTTCGGTTTGGTTGACCCCTGCGATTACTGCAAACGCTAGTAACTCGACCGTAAAATTTCTGGTAGTGGGGACCTGCGTTCGCGCTAGTCCCCTCCTCAAAGTGATAAAGGAAAAGTTGGCTTACTTTAACTATGGTAAGTTGTTGGGCAATTGAAACAATGTTCGACGATTTGGAATAGTTTCCAAGAGGCTCTTATATCATCAACATTTAAGTATACATTTAGAGAAAAAACCCATGAAATATGACACAACATAGAAATACAAACAACTCAAACAAAAAGACATCGCGACAGGAGGAAGCAGAGTGACATACATAACATAACATAACACAACCTAACATAGCATAACATAACATAACATAACATATAACTGTTGTTGTTGGATTATATTGAAAGATTATATGACAGGTATTTTTTGTTTTGGTTTTGTTGTATTCACTACAATAAAAACCCGCATATAAGAACCAATGGTTTAAGAACCTTCAGGGTGATGTCGCTGCTCAAAACAATAGACAAAACAATAGCCTATTGTCTTGGAACAATAGGCTTGATGGAAAATTTACATGTTCTTATATGCGGGTTTTTACCGTATAAAATCTCTTAATTATTGATTGAAAATAGAACTTTGTCGAATCTGGATCCTTAATAAAAGGATAAAAAATACTGCTAAAGGTTCAGTGTCATATTAGTCTGTTAGGCCGGAGAGAATGAAAAACATGTCAATTGTTGCGAATGATATCAGCGTCAAGGCGCTCTTCCTTTGCCTACGACCATACCACCATGAGTATACCGGTTCTCGTCCGATCACCGTAGTCAAGCATGGTCGGGCCAGGTCAGTACCTGGATGGGTGACCGCCTGGGAACACCTGGTGTTGTAGGCTTCCATTTTTATTTTCACTTTAAGTTTCCAGACATTGATGGCTAAATTGTTGTGCTCATTAACATGCTGCAGCTCAGCCAAGAGAGTTTTATTTGTATCAGAAATGAGAAAAACCTGTTGGGGCACTTTAAAAGACTAGAGAAATATTGTATGTGTGTTGAGAATTGTTAAATTTCATTAAAATGGAGGAACAGTAATGCAAAGTACATTGAAGTAAGAAGGGAAGAAACCAAAAGCAAGCAGCGGAAAAAGTCAAAGTATATACTATTCAGAAAAATAAATAATCTGAAAAATTAAAAATGCTGCATATGAAGCGTGCTAGGTACTCACCACTAAACTATGTTGTGTCTGGATTTTCAACGACAAGGGTGAGACAGAAAGTCTACGCAAATTATATAGTCATCATGCATGCAAAAATAGTCGATGCATGTGTGTGGGCATAAAATAAAACCATTAATTCATTAATTACCGCAACTGTCGCTTGTGAAAGTAGATGCGGTTATTTGTAATACATACTTACGATAATGGATATTGCAATGTCTTCTTGGACGCCTCCATTTCTCCTGGATGTCAGTTCCTGCACGTCGCCACGTTTTAGGCCCCCTGTATTACCACACCACCCTTCCCCCATAAGTGTCGATTTCTCCGCAGAGCCGTGCCCCGCGCTCTCACAAATGCGGGCAGTTCCCCACTGTCATAGCCCATCCAATGAAAAGTCTTCGATCTTGATGCAATCTGTTATATTTCTTTAAACGCTCCCTCGTGTGGGTTATGAGAAGAATTGCAGTGGTCTGCATTGACGTCCGCATCTAGTTCATACTTACCTGACGGGGAAGATAACATGATCAAAAAGGTGTTTCTTCCAGGGTGAGGCCATTCCATTGCAGTTCGGTTTGGTTGACCCCTGCGATTACTGCAAACGCTAGTAACTCGACCGTAAAATTTCTGGTAGTGGGGACCTGCGTTCGCGCTAGTCCCCTCCTCAAAGTGATAAAGGAAAAGTTGGCTTACTTTAACTATGGTAAGTTGTTGGGCAATTGAAACAATGTTCGACGATTTGGAATAGTTTCCAAGAGGCTCTTATATCATCAACATTTAAGTATACATTTAGAGAAAAAACCCATGAAATATGACACAACATAGAAATACAAACAACTCAAACAAAAAGACATCGCGACAGGAGGAAGCAGAGTGACATACATAACATAACATAACACAACCTAACATAGCATAACATAACATAACATAACATATAACTGTTGTTGTTGGATTATATTGAAAGATTATATGACAGGTATTTTTTGTTTTGGTTTTGTTGTATTCACTACAATAAAAACCCGCATATAAGAACCAATGGTTTAAGAACCTTCAGGGTGATGTCGCTGCTCAAAACAATAGACAAAACAATAGCCTATTGTCTTGGAACAATAGGCTTGATGGAAAATTTACATGTTCTTATATGCGGGTTTTTACCGTATAAAATCTCTTAATTATTGATTGAAAATAGAACTTTGTCGAATCTGGATCCTTAATAAAAGGATAAAAAATACTGCTAAAGGTTCAGTGTCATATTAGTCTGTTAGGCCGGAGAGAATGAAAAACATGTCAATTGTTGCGAATGATATCAGCGTCAAGGCGCTCTTCCTTTGCCTACGACCATACCACCATGAGTATACCGGTTCTCGTCCGATCACCGTAGTCAAGCATGGTCGGGCCAGGTCAGTACCTGGATGGGTGACCGCCTGGGAACACCTGGTGTTGTAGGCTTCCATTTTTATTTTCACTTTAAGTTTCCAGACATTGATGGCTAAATTGTTGTGCTCATTAACATGCTGCAGCTCAGCCAAGAGAGTTTTATTTGTATCAGAAATGAGAAAAACCTGTTGGGGCACTTTAAAAGACTAGAGAAATATTGTATGTGTGTTGAGAATTGTTAAATTTCATTAAAATGGAGGAACAGTAATGCAAAGTACATTGAAGTAAGAAGGGAAGAAACCAAAAGCAAGCAGCGGAAAAAGTCAAAGTATAGGTACTATTCAGAAAAATAAATAATCTGAAAAATTAAAAATGCTGCATATGAAGCGTGCTAGGTACTCACCACTAAACTATGTTGTGTCTGGATTTTCAACGACAAGGGTGAGACAGAAAGTCTACGCAAATTATATAGTCATGCCATGCATGCAAAAATAGTCGATGCATGTGTGTGGGCATAAAATAAAACCATTAATTCATTAATTACCGCAACTGTCGCTTGTGAAAGTAGATGCGGTTATTTGTAATACATACTTACGATAATGGATATTGCAATGTCTTCTTGGACGCCTCCATTTCTCCTGGATGTCAGTTCCTGCACGTCGCCACGTTTTAGGCCCCCTGTATTACCACACCACCCTTCCCCCATAAGTGTCGATTTCTCCGCAGAGCCGTGCCCCGCGCTCTCACAAATGCGGGCAGTTCCCCACTGTCATAGCCCATCCAATGAAAAGTCTTCGATCTTGATGCAATCTGTTATATTTCTTTAAACGCTCCCTCGTGTGGTTATGAGAAGAATTGCAGTGGTCTGCATTGACGTCCGCATCTAGTTCATACTTACCTGACGGGGAAGATAACATGATCAAAAAGGTGTTTCTTCCAGGGTGAGGCCATTCCATTGCAGTTCGGTTTGGTTGACCCCTGCGATTACTGCAAACGCTAGTAACTCGACCGTAAAATTTCTGGTAGTGGGGACCTGCGTTCGCGCTAGTCCCCTCCTCAAAGTGATAAAGGAAAAGTTGGCTTACTTTAACTATGGTAAGTTGTTGGGCAATTGAAACAATGTTCGACGATTTGGAATAGTTTCCAAGAGGCTCTTATATCATCAACATTTAAGTATACATTTAGAGAAAAACCCATGAAATATGACACAACATAGAAATACAAACAACTCAAACAAAAAGACATCGCGACAGGAGGAAGCAGAGTGACATACATAACATAACATAACACAACCTAACATAGCATAACATAACATAACATAACATATAACTGTTGTTGTTGGATTATATTGAAAGATTATATGACAGGTATTTTTTGTTTTGGTTTTGTTGTATTCACTACAATAAAAACCCGCATATAAGAACCAATGGTTTAAGAACCTTCAGGGTGATGTCGCTGCTCAAAACAATAGACAAAACAATAGCCTATTGTCTTGGAACAATAGGCTTGATGGAAAATTTACATGTTCTTATATGCGGGTTTTTACCGTATAAAATCTCTTAATTATTGATTGAAAATAGAACTTTGTCGAATCTGGATCCTTAATAAAAGGATAAAAAATACTGCTAAAGGTTCAGTGTCATATTAGTCTGTTAGGCCGGAGAGAATGAAAAACATGTCAATTGTTGCGAATGATATCAGCGTCAAGGCGCTCTTCCTTTGCCTACGACCATACCACCATGAGTATACCGGTTCTCGTCCGATCACCGTAGTCAAGCATGGTCGGGCCAGGTCAGTACCTGGATGGGTGACCGCCTGGGAACACCTGGTGTTGTAGGCTTCCATTTTTATTTTCACTTTAAGTTTCCAGACATTGATGGCTAAATTGTTGTGCTCATTAACATGCTGCAGCTCAGCCAAGAGAGTTTTATTTGTATCAGAAATGAGAAAAACCTGTTGGGGCACTTTAAAAGACTAGAGAAATATTGTATGTGTGTTGAGAATTGTTAAATTTCATTAAAATGGAGGAACAGTAATGCAAAGTACATTGAAGTAAGAAGGGAAGAAACCAAAAGCAAGCAGCGGAAAAAGTCAAAGTATAGGTACTATTCAGAAAAATAAATAATCTGAAAAATTAAAAATGCTGCATATGAAGCGTGCTAGGTACTCACCACTAAACTATGTTGTGTCTGGATTTTCAACGACAAGGGTGAGACAGAAAGTCTACGCAAATTATATAGTCATGCCATGCATGCAAAAATAGTCGATGCATGTGTGTGGGCATAAAATAAAACCATTAATTCATTAATTACCGCAACTGTCGCTTGTGAAAGTAGATGCGGTTATTTGTAATACATACTTACGATAATGGATATTGCAATGTCTTCTTGGACGCCTCCATTTCTCCTGGATGTCAGTTCCTGCACGTCGCCACGTTTTAGGCCCCTGTATTACCACACCACCCTTCCCCCATAAGTGTCGATTTCTCCGCAGAGCCCGCCCCGCTCTCACAAATGCGGGCAGTTCCCCACTGTCATAGCCCATCCAATGAAAAGTCTTCGATCTTGATGCAATCTGTTATATTTCTTTAAACGCTCCCTCGTGTGGTTATGAGAAGAATTGCAGTGGTCTGCATTGACGTCCGCATCTAGTTCATACTTACCTGACGGGGAAGATAACATGATCAAAAAGGTGTTTCTTCCAGGGTGAGGCCATTCCATTGCAGTTCGGTTTGGTTGACCCCTGCGATTACTGCAAACGCTAGTAACTCGACCGTAAAATTTCTGGTAGTGGGGACCTGCGTTCGCGCTAGTCCCCTCCTCAAAGTGATAAAGGAAAAGTTGGCTTACTTTAACTATGGTAAGTTGTTGGGCAATTGAAACAATGTTCGACGATTTGGAATAGTTTCCAAGAGGCTCTTATATCATCAACATTTAAGTATACATTTAGAGAAACCCATGAAATATGACACAACATAGAAATACAAACAACTCAAACAAAAAGACATCGCGACAGGAGGAAGCAGAGTGACATACATAACATAACATAACACAACCTAACATAGCATAACATAACATAACATAACATATAACTGTTGTTGTTGGATTATATTGAAAGATTATATGACAGGTATTTTTTTTTTTGGTTGTATTCACACAATAAAAACCCGCATATAAGAACCAATGGTTTAAGAACCTTCAGGGTGATGTCGCTGCTCAAAACAATAGACAAAACAATAGCCTATTGTCTTGGAACAATAGGCTTGATGGAAAATTTACATGTTCTTATATGCGGGTTTTTACCGTATAAAATCTCTTAATTATTGATTGAAAATAGAACTTTGTCGAATCTGGATCCTTAATAAAAGGATAAAAAATACTGCTAAAGGTTCAGTGTCATATTAGTCTGTTAGGCCGGAGAGAATGAAAAACATGTCAATTGTTGCGAATGATATCAGCGTCAAGGCGCTCTTCCTTTGCCTACGACCATACCACCATGAGTATACCGGTTCTCGTCCGATCACCGTAGTCAAGCATGGTCGGGCCAGGTCAGTACCTGGATGGGTGACCGCCTGGGAACACCTGGTGTTGTAGGCTTCCATTTTTATTTTCACTTTAAGTTTCCAGACATTGATGGCTAAATTGTTGTGCTCATTAACATGCTGCAGCTCAGCCAAGAGAGTTTTATTTGTATCAGAAATGAGAAAAACCTGTTGGGGCACTTTAAAAGACTAGAGAAATATTGTATGTGTGTTGAGAATTGTTAAATTTCATTAAAATGGAGGAACAGTAATGCAAAGTACATTGAAGTAAGAAGGGAAGAAACCAAAAGCAAGCAGCGGAAAAAGTCAAAGTATAGGTACTATTCAGAAAAATAAATAATCTGAAAAATTAAAAATGCTGCATATGAAGCGTGCTAGGTACTCACCACTAAACTATGTTGTGTCTGGATTTTCAACGACAAGGGTGAGACAGAAAGTCTACGCAAATTATATAGTCATGCCATGCATGCAAAAATAGTCGATGCATGTGTGTGGGCATAAAATAAAACCATTAATTCATTAATTACCGCAACTGTCGCTTGTGAAAGTAGATGCGGTTATTTGTAATACATACTTACGATAATGGATATTGCAATGTCTTCTTGGACGCCTCCATTTCTCCTGGATGTCAGTTCCTGCACGTCGCCACGTTTTAGGCCCCCTGTATTACCACACCACCCTTCCCCCATAAGTGTCGATTTCTCCGCAGAGCCGTGCCCCGCGCTCTCAAAATGCGGGCAGTTCCCCACTGTCATAGCCCATCCAATGAAAAGTCTTCGATCTTGATGCAATCTGTTATATTTCTTTAAACGCTCCCTCGTGTGGGTTATGAGAAGAATTGCAGTGGTCTGCATTGACGTCCGCATCTAGTTCATACTTACCTGACGGGGAAGATAACATGATCAAAAAGGTGTTTCTTCCAGGGTGAGGCCATTCCATTGCAGTTCGGTTTGGTTGACCCCTGCGATTACTGCAAACGCTAGTAACTCGACCGTAAAATTTCTGGTAGTGGGGACCTGCGTTCGCGCTAGTCCCCTCCTCAAAGTGATAAAGGAAAAGTTGGCTTACTTTAACTATGGTAAGTTGTTGGGCAATTGAAACAATGTTCGACGATTTGGAATAGTTTCCAAGAGGCTCTTATATCATCAACATTTAAGTATACATTTAGAGAAAAAACCCATGAAATATGACACAACATAGAAATACAAACAACTCAAACAAAAAGACATCGCGACAGGAGGAAGCAGAGTGACATACATAACATAACATAACACAACCTAACATAGCATAACATAACATAACATAACATATAACTGTTGTTGTTGGATTATATTGAAAGATTATATGACAGGTATTTTTTGTTTTGGTTTTGTTGTATTCACTACAATAAAAACCCGCATATAAGAACCAATGGTTTAAGAACCTTCAGGGTGATGTGCTGCTCAAAACAATAGACAAAACAATAGCCTATTGTCTTGGAACAATAGGCTTGATGGAAAATTTACATGTTCTTATATGCGGGTTTTTACCGTATAAAATCTCTTAATTATTGATTGAAAATAGCTTTGTCGAATCTGGATCCTTAATAAAAGGATAAAAAATACTGCTAAAGGTTCAGTGTCATATTAGTCTGTTAGGCCGGAGAGAATGAAAAACATGTCAATTGTTGCGAATGATATCAGCGTCAAGGCGCTCTTCCTTTGCCTACGACCATACCACCATGAGTATACCGGTTCTCGTCCGATCACCGTAGTCAAGCATGGTCGGGCCAGGTCAGTACCTGGATGGGTGACCGCCTGGGAACACCTGGTGTTGTAGGCTTCCATTTTTATTTTCACTTTAAGTTTCCAGACATTGATGGCTAAATTGTTGTGCTCATTAACATGCTGCACTCAGCCAAAGAGTTTTATTTGTATCAGAAATGAGAAAAACCTGTTGGGCACTTTAAAAGACTAGAGAAATATTTATGTGTGTTGAGAATTGTTAAATTTCATTAAAATGGAGGAACAGTAATGCAAAGTACATTGAAGTAAGAAGGGAAGAAACCAAAAGCAAGCAGTGGAAAAAGTCAAAGTATACAGAAAAATAATTTGGATGTCAGTTCCTGCACGTCGACACGTTTTAGGCCCCCTGTATTACCCACCACCCTTCCCCCCATAAGCGTCGATTTCTCCGCAAAGCCACGCCCCGCGCTCTCAAAATGCGGGCAGTTCCCCCTGTCATGGTCGATCCAATGGAAAGTTTTCGATCTTGATGCAATCTGTTATATTTCTTTAAACGCTCCCTCGTGTGAGTTATGAGAAGAATTGCAGTGGTCTGCATTGACGTCCGCATGTAGTTCATACTTACCTGACGGGGAAGATAACATGATCAAAAAGGTGTTTCTTCCAGGGTGAGGCCATTCCATTGCAGTTCGGTTTGGTTGACCCCTGCGATTACTGCAAACGTTAGTAACTCGACCGTAAAATTTCTGGTAGTGGGGACCTGCGTTCGCGCTAGTCCCCTCCTCAAAGTGATAAAGGAAAAGTTGGCTTACTTTAACTATGGTAAGTTGTTGGGCAATTGAAACAATGTTCGACGATTTGGAATAGTTTCCAAGAGGCTCTTATATCATTAACATTTAGATATACATTTAGAGAAAAAACCCATGAAATATGACACAACATATACAAACAAACAACTCAAACAAAAAGACATCGCGACAGGAAGAAGCAGATTGACTTACATAACATAACATAACATAACATATAACTGTTGTTGTTGGATTATATTGAAAGATTATGTGACAGTTATTTTTTGTTTTGTTTTTGTTGTATTCACTACAATAAAAACCCGCATGTAAAAACCAATGATTTAAGAACCTTCAGGGTGATGTTGCTGCTCAGAACAATAGACAAAACAATAGCCTATTGTCTTGGAAGACTAGGCTTGAAGGAAAATTTACATGTTCTTATATGCGGGTTTTTACTGTATAAAATGTCTTAATTATTGATTGAAAATAGAACTTTGTCGAATCTGGATCCTTAATAAAAGGATCAAAAATACTGCTAAAGGTTCAGTGTCGTATTTGTCTGTTAGGCCGGAGAGAATTTACATGTTCTTAGATGCGGGTTTTTACTGTATAAAATGTCTTAACTATTGATTGAAAATAGAACTTTGTCGAATCTGGATCCTTAATAAAAGGATCAAAAATACTGCTAAAGGTTCAGTGTCATATTAGTCTGTTAGGCCGGAGAGAATGAAAAACATGTCAATTGTTGCGAATGATATCAGCGTCAAGGCGCTCTTCCTTTGCCTACGACCATACCACCATGAGTATACCGGTTCTCGTCCGATCACCGTAGTCAAGCATGGTCGGGCCAGGTCAGTACCTGGATGGGTGACCGCCTGGGAACACCTGGTTTTGCAGGCTTCCATTTTTATTTTCACTTTAAGTTTCCAGACATTGATGGCTAAATTGTTGTGCTCATTAACATGCTGCAACTCAGCCATAAGAGTTTTATTTGTACCAGAAATGAGAAAAACCTGTTGGGGCACTTTAAAAGACTAGAGAAATATTGTATGTGTGTTGAGAATTGTTAAATTTCATTAAAATGGAGGAACAGTAATGCAAAGTACATTGAAGTAAGAAGGGAAGAAACCAAAAGCAAGCAGTGGAAAAAGTCAAAGTATACTATTCAGAAAAATAAATAATCTGAAAAATTAAAAATGCTGCATATGAAGCGTGTTAGGTACTCACCACTAATATGTTGTGTCTGGATTTTCAACGACAAGGGTGAGACAGAAAGTCTACGCACATTATATAGTCATGTCATGCATGCAAAAATAGTCGATGCATGTGTGTGGGCATAAAATAAAACCATTAATTTCATTAATTACCGTAACTGTCGCTTGTGAAAGTAGATGCGGTAATTTGTAATACAAACTTACGATAATGGATATTGCAATGTCTTCTTGGACGCTCCATTTCTCCTGGATGTCAGTTCTGCACGTCGACACGTTTTAGGCCCCTGTATTACCACACCACCCTTCCCCCCATAAGCGTCGATTTCTCCGCAGAGCCACGCCCCGCGCTCTCAAAATGCGGGCAGTTCCCCCCTGTCATGGTCGATCCAATGGAAAGTTTTCGATCTTGATGCAATCTGTTATATTTCTTTAAACGCTCCCTCGTGTGAGTTATGAGAAGAATTGCAGTGGTCTGCATTGACGTCCGCATGTAGTTCATACTTACCTGACGGGGAAGATAACATGATCAAAAAGGTGTTTCTTCCAGGGTGAGGCCATTCCATTGCAGTTCGGTTTGGTTGACCCCTGCGATTACTGCAAACGCTAGTAACTCGACCGTAAAATTTCTGGTAGTGGGACCTGCGTTCGCGCTAGTCCCTCCTCAAAGTGATAAAGGAAAAGTTGGCTTACTTTAACTATGGTAAGTTGTTGGGCAATTGAAACAATGTTCGACGATTTGGAATAGTTTCCAAGAGGCTCTTATATCATCAACATTTAGATATACATTTAGAGAAACAACCCATGAAATATGACACAACATAGAAATACAAACAACTCAAACAAAAAGACATCGCGACAGGAGGAAGCAGAGTGACCTACATAACATAACATAACACAACCTAACATAGCATAACATAACATAACATAACATATAACTGTTGTTGTTGGATTATATTGAAAGATTATATGACAGATATTTTTTGTTTTGGTTTTGTTGTATTCACTACAATAAAAACCCGCATATAAGAAGCAATGGTTTAAGAACCTTCAGGGTGATGTTGCTGCTCAAAACGATAGACAAAACAATAGCCGATTGTCTTGGAACAATAGGCTTGAAGGAAAATTTACATGTTCTTATATGCGGGTTTTTACTGTATAAAATGTCTTAATTATTGATTGAAAATAGAGCTTTGTCGAATCTGGATCCTTAATAAAAGGATCAAAAATACTGCTAAAGGTTCAGTGTCATATTAGTCTGTTAGGCCGGAGAGAATGAAAAACATGTCAATTGTTGCGAATGATATCAGCGTCAAGGCGCTCTTCCTTTGCCTACGACCATACCACCATGAGTATACCGGTTCTCGTCCGATCACCGTAGTCAAGCATGGTCGGGCCAGGTCAGTACCTGGATGGGTGACCGCCTGGGAACACCTGGTGTTGTAGGCTTCCATTTTTATTTTCACTTTAAGTTTCCAGACATTGATGGCTAAATTGTTGTGCTCATTAACATGCTGCAACTCAGCCATAAGAGTTTTATTTGTACCAGAAATGAGAAAAACCTGTTGGGGCACTTTAAAAGACTAGAGAAATATTGTATGTGTGTTGAGAATTGTTAAATTTCATTAAAATGGAGGAACAGTAATGCAAAGTACATTGAAGTAAGAAGGGAAGAAACCAAAAGCAAGCAGTGGAAAAAGTCAAAGTATACTATTCAGAAAAATAAATAATCTGAAAAATTAAAAATGCTGCATATGAAGCGTGTTAGGTACTCACCACTAAACTATGTTGTGTCTGGATTTTCAACGACAAGGGTGAGACAGAAAGTCTACGCACATTATATAGTCATGTCATGCATGCAAAAATAGTCGATGCATGTGTGTGGGCATAAAATAAAACCATTAATTCATTAATTACCGTAACTGTCGCTTGTGAAAGTAGATGCGGTAATTTGTAATACAAACTTACGATAATGGATATTGCAATGTCTTCTTGGACGCCTCCATTTCTCCTGGATGTCAGTTCCTGCACGTCGACACGTTTTAGGCCCCCTGTATTACCACACCACCCTTCCCCCATAAGCGTCGATTTCTCCGCAGAGCCACGCCCCGCGCTCTCAAAAATGCGGGCAGTTCCCCCTGTCATGGTCGATCCAATGGAAAGTTTTCGATCTTGATGCAATCTGTTATATTTCTTTAAACGCTCCCTCGTGTGAGTTATGAGAAGAATTGCAGTGGTCTGCATTGACGTCCGCATGTAGTTCATACTTACCTGACGGGGAAGATAACATGATCAAAAAGGTGTTTCTTCCAGGGTGAGGCCATTCCATTGCAGTTCGGTTTGGTTGACCCCTGCGATTACTGCAAACGCTAGTAACTCGACCGTAAAATTTCTGGTAGTGGGGACCTGCGTTCGCGCTAGTCCCCTCCTCAAAGTGATAAAGGAAAAGTTGGCTTACTTTAACTATGGTAAGTTGTTGGGCAATTGAAACAATGTTCGACGATTTGGAATAGTTTCCAAGAGGCTCTTATATCATCAACATTTAGATATACATTTAGAGAAACAACCCATGAAATATGACACAACATAGAAATACAAACAACTCAAACAAAAAGACATCGCGACAGGAGGAAGCAGAGTGACCTACATAACATAAATAACACAACCTAACATAGCATAACATAACATAACATAACATATAACTGTTGTTGTTGGATTATATTGAAAGATTATATGACAGATATTTTTTGTTTTGGTTTTGTTGTATTCACTACAATAAAACCCGCATATAAGAAGCAATGGTTTAAGAACCTTCAGGGTGATGTTGCTGCTCAAAACGATAGACAAAACAATAGCCGATTGTCTTGGAACAATAGGCTTGAAGGAAAATTTACATGTTCTTATATGCGGGTTTTTACTGTATAAAATGTCTTAATTATTGATTGAAAATAGAGCTTTGTCGAATCTGGATCCTTAATAAAAGGATCAAAATACTGCTAAAGGTTCAGTGTCATATTAGTCTGTTAGGCCGGAGAGAATGAAAAACATGTCAATTGTTGCGAATGATATCAGCGTCAAGGCGCTCTTCCTTTGCCTACGACCATACCACCATGAGTATACCGGTTCTCGTCCGATCACCGTAGTCAAGCATGGTCGGGCAGGTCAGTACCTGGATGGGTGACCGCCTGGGAAACCTGGTGTTGTAGGCTTCCATTTTTATTTTCACTTTAAGTTTCCAGACATTGATGGCTAAATTGTTGTGCTCATTAACATGCTGCAACTCAGCCATAAGAGTTTTATTTGTACCAGAAATGAGAAAAACCTGTTGGGGCACTTTAAAAGACTAGAGAAATATTGTATGTGTGTTGAGAATTGTTAAATTTCATTAAAATGGAGGAACAGTAATGCAAAGTACATTGAAGTAAGAAGGGAAAAACCAAAAGCAAGCAGTGGAAAAAGTCAATATACTATTCAGAAAAATAAATAATCTGAAAAATTAAAAATGCTGCATATGAAGCGTGTTAGGTACTCACCACTAAACTATGTTGTGTCTGGATTTTCAACGACAAGGGTGAGACAGAAAGTCTACGCACATTATATAGTCATGTCATGCATGAAATAGTCGATGCATGTGTGTGGGCATAAAATAAAACCATTATTAATTATAATTCGTCTTGTGAAAGTAGATGCGGTAATTTGTAATACAACTTACGATAATGGATATTGCAATGTCTTCTTGGACGCCTCCATTTCTCCTGGATGTCAGTTCTGCACGTCGACACGTTTTAGGCCCCTGTATTACCAAACACCACCCTTCCCCCATAAGCGTCGATCTTCCGGACGAGCCCCGCCTCAACTACAAGCGGGCAGTTCCGTCATAGGTCGATCCAATGGAAAGTTTTCGATCTTGATGCAATCTGTTATATTCTTTAAACGCTCCCTCGTGTGAGTTATGAGAAGAATTGCAGTGGTCTGCATTGACGTCCGCATGTAGTTCATACTTACCTGACGGGGAAGATAACATGATCAAAAAGGTGTTTCTTCCAGGGTGAGGCCATTCCATTGCAGTTCGGTTTGGTTGACCCCTGCGATTACTGCAAACGCTAGTAACTCGACCGTAAAATTTCTGGTAGTGGGGACCTGCGTTCGCGCTAGTCCCCTCCTCAAAGTGATAAAGGAAAAGTTGGCTTACTTTAACTATGGTAAGTTGTTGGGCAATTGAAACAATGTTCGACGATTTGGAATAGTTTCCAAGAGGCTCTTATATCATCAACATTTAGATATACATTTAGAGAAACAACCCATGAAATATGACACAACATAGAAATACAAACAACTCAAACAAAAAGACATCGCGACAGGAGGAAGCAGAGTGACATACATAACATAACATAACACAACCTACATAGCATAACATAACATAACATAACATATAACTGTTGTTGTTGGAT
>RQOL01000055.1:0-24340 GCA_013076295.1 Sanderia malayensis
TCTCACTACACTCACGAGGAGCGCAAGATTTCAACACATCATTGCAAAAATAAACATGCATAATTATGTTTACACGATACAGCTGAACCCTAGAGTGTCAAAAGCCTCAGCATGCTTGCTATCATTGTTGTAAAACTTGAAAAAAAATCAAAATTTAAGGCCTACACACAGGTGTTCCCAGGCGGTCACCCATCCAGGTACTGACCTGGCCCGACCATGCTTGACTACGGTGATCAGACGAGAACCGGTATACTCATGGTGGTATGGTCGTAGGCGAAAGATTCGTTGGTCATTGCTCAGTTCATCCACTCAACTTCACATAATGTCCGTGCAAAAGTGCGAGCAAAGCAAACGTACACAGGACGACTGTGTGCTTTTTCGATGATAAAGGTAGTATAACTATACCTTCATCAGGAATTGATGAGTAATCCACAGATGTCCTGTCCATGTTGCAACTATATTGTTACGAATGGCAAGGTTATTGCAATTCTTCGCGATGTTTTTATTCTCACTTTAAGGACGGAATTAGCGCGAAGACAGGTGCCCCCTACCAAATATGGTACTCTCGAGCTACTAGCCTTTCCAGCCATCGCACCGGTCCGCCAAGCGCAAATGCAATGGAATACCCTCGCAATGGAGGAAACACCTTGGTGATCATGTTTTCTTGCCCATCATGCAAGTATGAGATTCTCGGAGCCGTCACTGCTGACCATGGCTATTCTTCTCACTACACTCACGAGGAGCGCAAGATTTCAACACATCATTGCAAAATAAACATGCATAATTATGTTTACACGATACAGCTGAACCCTAGAGTGTCAAAAGCCTCAGCATGCTTGCTATCATTGTTGTAAAACTTGAAAAAAAAATCAAAATTTAAGGCCTACAACACCAGGTGTTCCCAGGCGGTCACCCATCCAGGTACTGACCTGGCCCGACCATGCTTGACTACGGTGATCAGACGAGAACCGGTATACTCATGGTGGTATGGTCGTAGGCGAAAGATTCGTTGGTCATTGCTCAGTTCATCCACTCAACTTCACATAATGTCGTGCAAAAGTGCGAGCAAAGCAAACGTACACAGGACGACTGTGTGCTTTTCGATGATAAAGGTAGTATAACTATACCTTCACAGGAATTGATGAGTAATCCACAGATGTCCTGTCCATGTTGCATTGTTGTCAATTGTTATGTAAAAACGAAAAAAAAAATATAAAATTCAGAAAAAAAAATATCAAAAGGAATGTTCCATCAGCAATAAGTACCACTGACATGGTATTCCACCATCAAGCGGATCACACATAGAAAAAAAAAAAAAAACCTGACCCGACCCATGCTTGAAAAACAAATAAAAACGGTGTTCAGACGAGAACCGGTATACTCATGTGGTATGGTCGTAGGCGAAAGATTCGTGGTCATTGCTCAGTTCATCCACTCAACTTCACATAATGTCGTGCAAAAGTGCGAGCAAAGCAAACGTACACAGGACGACTGTGTGCTTTTCGATGATAAAGGTAGTATAACTATACTTCATCAGGAATTGATGAGTAATCCACAGATTCCTGTCCATGTTGCAACTATATTGTTACGAATGGCAAGTTATTGCAAGTTCTTCGCGATGTTTTATTCTCACTTTAAGGACGGAATTAGCGCGAAGACAGGTGCCCCTACCAAATATGTACTCTCGAGCTACTAGCCTTTCCAGCCATCGCACCGGTCCGCCAAGCGCAAATGCAATGGAATACCCTCGCAATGGAGGAAACACCTTGGTGATCATGTTTCTTGCCCATCATGCAAGTATGAGATTCTCGGAGCCGTCACTGCTGACCATGGCTATTCTTCTCACTACACTCACGAGGAGCGCAAGATTTCAACACATCATTGCAAAAATAAACATGCATAATTATGTTTACACGATACAGCTGAACCCTAGAGTGTCAAAAGCCTCAGCATGCTTGCTATCATTGTTGTAAAACTTGAAAAAAAAATCAAAATTTAAGGCCTACAACACCAGGTGTTCCCAGGCGGTCACCCATCCAGGTACTGACCTGGCCCGACCATGCTTGACTACGGTGATCAGACGAGAACCGGTATACTCATGGTGGTATGGTCGTAGGCGAAAGATTCGTTGGTCATTGCTCAGTTCATCCACTCAACTTCACATAATGTCCGTGCAAAAGTGCGAGCAAAGCAAACGTACACAGGACGACTGTGTGCTTTTTCGATGATAAAGGTAGTATAACTATACCTTCATCAGGAATTGATGAGTAATCCACAGATGTCCTGTCCATGTTGCAACTATATTGTTACGAATGGCAAGGTTATTGCAAGTTCTTCGCGATGTTTTTATTCTCACTTTAAGGACGGAATTAGCGCGAAGACAGGTGCCCCCTACCAAATATGGTACTCTCGAGCTACTAGCCTTTCCAGCCATCGCACCGGTCCGCCAAGCGCAAATGCAATGGAATACCCTCGCAATGGAGGAAACACCTTGGTGATCATGTTTTCTTGCCCATCATGCAAGTATGAGATTCTCGGAGCCGTCACTGCTGACCATGGCTATTCTTCTCACTACACTCACGAGGAGCGCAAGATTTCAACACATCATTGCAAAAATAAACATGCATAATTATGTTTACACGATACAGCTGAACCCTAGAGTGTCAAAAGCCTCAGCATGCTTGCTATCATTGTTGTAAAACTTGAAAAAAAAATCAAAATTTAAGGCCTACAACACCAGGTGTTCCCAGGCGGTCACCCATCCAGGTACTGACCTGGCCCGACCATGCTTGACTACGGTGATCAGACGAGAACCGGTATACTCATGGTGGTATGGTCGTAGGCGAAAGATTCGTTGGTCATTGCTCAGTTCATCCACTCAACTTCACATAATGTCCGTGCAAAAGTGCGAGCAAAGCAAACGTACACAGGACGACTGTGTGCTTTTTCGATGATAAAGTAGTATAACTATACCTTCATCAGGAATTGATGAGTAATCCACAGATGTCCTGTCCATGTTGCAACTATATTGTTACGAATGGCAAGGTTATTGCAAGTTCTTCGCGATGTTTTTATTCTCACTTTAAGGACGGAATTAGCGCGAAGACAGGTGCCCCCTACCAAATATGGTACTCTCGAGCTACTAGCCTTTCCAGCCATCGCACCGGTCCGCCAAGCGCAAATGCAATGGAATACCCTCGCAATGGAGGAAACACCTTGGTGATCATGTTTTCTTGCCCATCATGCAAGTATGAGATTCTCGGAGCCGTCACTGCTGACCATGGCTATTCTTCTCACTACACTCACGAGGAGCGCAAGATTTCAACACATCATTGCAAAATAAACATGCATAATTATGTTTACACGATACAGCTGAACCCTAGAGTGTCAAAAGCCTCAGCATGCTTGCTATCATTGTTGTAAAACTTGAAAAAAAATCAAAATTTAAGGCCTACAACACCAGGTGTTCCCAGGCGGTCACCCATCCAGGTACTGACCTGGCCCGACCATGCTTGACTACGGTGATCAGACGAGAACCGGTATACTCATGGTGGTATGGTCGTAGGCGAAAGATTCGTTGGTCATTGCTCAGTTCATCCACTCAACTTCACATAATGTCCGTGCAAAAGTGCGAGCAAAGCAAACGTACACAGGACGACTGTGTGCTTTTTCGATGATAAAGGTAGTATAACTATACCTTCATCAGGAATTGATGAGTAATCCACAGATGTCCTGTCCATGTTGCAACTATATTGTTACGAATGGCAAGGTTATTGCAAGTTCTTCGCGATGTTTTTATTCTCACTTTAAGGACGGAATTAGCGCGAAGACAGGTGCCCCCTACCAAATATGGTACTCTCGAGCTACTAGCCTTTCCAGCCATCGCACCGGTCCGCCAAGCGCAAATGCAATGGAATACCCTCGCAATGGAGGAAACACCTTGGTGATCATGTTTTCTTGCCCATCATGCAAGTATGAGATTCTCGAGCCGTCACTGCTGACCATGGCTATTCTTCTCACTACATCACGAGGAGCGCAAGATTTCAACACATCATTGCAAAAATAAACATGCATAATTATGTTTACACGATACAGCTGAACCCTAGAGTGTCAAAAGCCTCAGCATGCTTGCTATCATTGTTGTAAAACTTGAAAAAAAAATCAAAATTTAAGGCCTACAACACCAGGTGTTCCCAGGCGGTCACCCATCCAGGTACTGACCTGGCCCGACCATGCTTGACTACGGTGATCAGACGAGAACCGGTATACTCATGGTGGTATGGTCGTAGGCGAAAGATTCGTTGGTCATTGCTCAGTTCATCCACTCAACTTCACATAATGTCCGTGCAAAAGTGCGAGCAAAGCAAACGTACACAGGACGACTGTGTGCTTTTTCGATGATAAAGGTAGTATAACTATACCTTCATCAGGAATTGATGAGTAATCCACAGATGTCCTGTCCATGTTGCAACTATATTGTTACGAATGGCAAGGTTATTGCAAGTTCTTCGCGATGTTTTATTCTCACTTTAAGGACGGAATTAGCGCGAAGACAGGTGCCCCCTACCAAATATGGTACTCTCGAGCTACTAGCCTTTCCAGCCATCGCACCGGTCCGCCAAGCGCAAATGCAATGGAATACCCTCGCAATGGAGGAAACACCTTGGTGATCATGTTTTCTTGCCCATCATGCAAGTATGAGATTCTCGGAGCCGTCACTGCTGACCATGGCTATTCTTCTCACTACACTCACGAGGAGCGCAAGATTTCAACACATCATTGCAAAAATAAACATGCATAATTATGTTTACACGATACAGCTGAACCCTAGAGTGTCAAAAGCCTCAGCATGCTTGCTATCATTGTTGTAAAACTTGAAAAAAAAATCAAAATTTAAGGCCTACAACACCAGGTGTTCCCAGGCGGTCACCCATCCAGGTACTGACCTGGCCCGACCATGCTTGACTACGGTGATCAGACGAGAACCGGTATACTCATGGTGGTATGGTCGTAGGCGAAAGATTCGTTGGTCATTGCTCAGTTCATCCACTCAACTTCACATAATGTCCGTGCAAAAGTGCGAGCAAAGCAAACGTACACAGGACGACTGTGTGCTTTTTCGATGATAAAGGTAGTATAACTATACCTTCATCAGGAATTGATGAGTAATCCACAGATGTCCTGTCCATGTTGCAACTATATTGTTACGAATGCAAGGTTATTGCAAGTTCTTCGCGATGTTTTTATTCTCACTTTAAGGACGGAATTAGCGCGAAGACAGGTGCCCCCTACCAAATATGGTACTCTCGAGCTACTAGCCTTTCCAGCCATCGCACCGGTCCGCCAAGCGCAAATGCAATGGAATACCCTCGCAATGGAGGAAACACCTTGGTGATCATGTTTTCTTGCCCATCATGCAAGTATGAGATTCTCGGAGCCGTCACTGCTGACCATGGCTATTCTTCTCACTACACTCACGAGGAGCGCAAGATTTCAACACATCATTGCAAAAATAAACATGCATAATTATGTTTATACGATACAGCTGAACCCTAGAGTGTCAAAAGCCTCAGCATGCTTGCTATCATTGTTGTAAAACTTGAAAAAAAAATCAAAATTTAAGGCCTACAACACCAGGTGTTCCCAGGCGGTCACCCATCCAGGTACTGACCTGGCCCGACCATGCTTGACTACGGTGATCAACGAGAACCGGTATACTCATGGTGGTATGGTCGTAGGCGAAAGATTCGTTGGTCATTGCTCAGTTCATCCACTCAACTTCACATAATGTCCGTGCAAAGTGCGACGAAAGCAAACGTACACAGGACGACTGTGTGCTTTTTCGATGATAAAGGTAGTATAACTATACCTTCATCAGGAATTGATGAGTAATCCACAGATGTCCTGTCCATGTTGCAACTATATTGTTACGAATGGCAAGGTTATTGCAAGTTCTTCGCGATGTTTTATTCTCACTTTAAGGACGGAATTAGCGCGAAGACAGGTGCCCCTACCAAATATGGTACTCTCGAGCTACTAGCCTTTCCAGCCATCGCACCGGTCCGCCAAGCGCAAATGCAATGGAATACCCTCGCAATGGAGGAAACACCTTGGTGATCATGTTTTCTTGCCCATCATGCAAGTATGAGATTCTCGGAGCCGTCACTGCTGACCATGCTATTCTTCTCACTACACTCACGAGGAGCGCAAGATTTCAACACATCATTGCAAAAATAAACATGCATAATTATGTTTACACGATACAGCTGAACCCTAGAGTGTCAAAAGCCTCAGCATGCTTGCTATCATTGTTGTAAAACTTGAAAAAAAAATCAAAATTTAAGGCCTACAACACCAGGTGTTCCCAGGCGGTCACCCATCCAGGTACTGACCTGGCCCGACCATGCTTGACTACGGTGATCAGACGAGAACCGGTATACTCATGGTGGTATGGTCGTAGGCGAAAGATTCGTTGGTCATTGCTCAGTTCATCCACTCAACTTCACATAATGTCCGTGCAAAAGTGCGAGCAAAGCAAACGTACACAGGACGACTGTGTGCTTTTTCGATGATAAAGGTAGTATAACTATACCTTCATCAGGAATTGATGAGTAATCCACAGATGTCCTGTCCATGTTGCAACTATATTGTTACGAATGGCAAGGTTATTGCAATTCTTCGCGATGTTTTTATTCTCACTTTAAGGACGGAATTAGCCGAAGACAGTGCCCCCTACCAAATATGGTACTCTCGAGCTACTAGCCTTTCCAGCCATCGCACCGGTCCGCCAAGCGCAAATGCAATGAATACCCTCGCAATGGAGGAAACACCTTGGTGATCATGTTTTCTTGCCCATCATGCAAGTATGAGTTCTCGGAGCCGTCACTGCTGACCATGGCTATTCTTCTCACTACACTCACGAGGAGCGCAAGATTTCAACACATCATTGCAAAAATAAACATGCATAATTATGTTTACACGATACAGCTGAACCTAGAGTGTCAAAAGCCTCAGCATGCTTGCTATCATTGTTGTAAAACTTGAAAAAAAAATCAAAATTTAAGGCCTACAACACCAGGTGTCCCAGGCGGTCACCCATCCAGGTACTGACCTGGCCGACCATGCTTGACTACGGTGATCAGACGAGAACCGGTATACTCATGGTGGTATGTCGTAGGCGAAAGATTCGTTGGTCATTGCTCAGTTCATCCACTCAACTTCACATAATGTCCGTGCAAAAGTGCGAGCAAAGCAAACGTACACAGGACGACTGTGTGCTTTTTCGATGATAAAGGTAGTATAACTATACCTTCATCAGGAATTGATGAGTAATCCACAGATGTCCTGTCCATGTTGCAACTATATTGTTACGAATGGCAAGGTTATTGCAAGTTCTTCGCGATGTTTTATTCTCACTTTAAGACGGAATTAGCGCGAAGACAGGTGCCCCCTACCAAATATGGTACTCTCGAGCTACTAGCCTTTCCAGCCATCGCACCGGTCCCCAAGCGCAAATGCAATGGAATACCCTCGCAATGGAGGAAACACCTTGGTGATCATGTTTTCTTGCCCATCATGCAAGTATGAGATTCTCGGAGCCGTCACTGCTGACCATGGCTATTCTTCTCACTACACTCACGAGGAGCGCAAGATTTCAACACATCATTGCAAAAATAAACATGCATAATTATGTTACACGATACAGCTGAACCTAGAGTGTCAAAAGCCTCAGCATGCTTGCTATCATTGTTGTAAAACTTGAAAAAAAAATCAAAATTTAAGGCCTACAACACCAGGTGTCCCAGGCGTCACCCATCCAGGTACTGACCTGGCCCGACCATGCTTGACTACGGTGATCAGACGAGAACCGGTATACTCATGGTGGTATGGTCGTAGGCGAAAGATTCGTTGGTCATTGCTCAGTTCATCCACTCAACTTCACATAATGTCCGTGCAAAAGTGCGAGCAAAGCAAACGTACACAGGACGACTGTGTGCTTTTTCGATGATAAAGGTAGTATAACTATACCTTCATCAGGAATTGATGAGTAATCCACAGATGTCCTGTCCATGTTGCAACTATATTGTTACGAATGCAAGGTTATTGCAAGTTCTTCGCGATGTTTTTATTCTCACTTTAAGGACGGAATTAGCGCGAAGACAGGTGCCCCCTACCAAATATGGTACTCTCGAGCTACTAGCCTTTCCAGCCATCGCACCGGTCCGCCAAGCGCAAATGCAATGGAATACCCTCGCAATGGAGGAAACACCTTGGTGATCATGTTTTCTTGCCCATCATGCAAGTATGAGATTCTCGGAGCCGTCACTGCTGACCATGGCTATTCTTCTCACTACACTCACGAGGAGCGCAAGATTTCAACACATCATTGCAAAAATAAACATGCATAATTATGTTTACACGATACAGCTGAACCCTAGAGTGTCAAAAGCCTCAGCATGCTTGCTATCATTGTTGTAAAACTTGAAAAAAATAATCAAAATTTAAGGCCTACAAAACCACGTGTTCCCAGGCGGTCACACATCCAGGTACTGAGCTAGCCCGACCATGCTTGTCTACGGTGATCAGACGAGAACCGGTAACTCATGGTGGTATGGTCGTAGGCGAAAGATTCGTTGTCATTGCTCAGTTCATCCCCTCAACTTCACATAATGTCCGTGCAAAAGTGCGAGCAAAGCAAACGTACACAGGACGACTGTTGCTTTTCGATATAAATATCCACAGATGATAACCAATGTCCTGTCCATGTTGCAACTATATTGTTACGAATGGCAAGGTTATTGCAAGCTCTTCGCGATGTTTTTATTCTCACTTTAAGGACGGAATTAGCGCGAAGACAGGTGCCCCCTCCCAAATAGGGTACTCTCGAGCTACTAGACTTTCCAGCCTTCGCACCGGTCCGCCAAGCGCAAATGCAATGGAATACCCTGGCAATGGAGGAAACACCTTGGTGATCATGTTTTCTTGCCCATCATGCAAGTATGAGATTCGGGGAGCCGTCACTGCTGACCAGGCATTCTTCTCACTACACTCACGAGGAGCGCAAGATTTCAACACATCATTGCAAAAATAAACATGCATAATTATGTTTACACGATACAGCTGAACCCTAGAGTGTCAAAAGCCTCAGCATGCTTGCTATCATTGTTGTAAAACTTGAAAAAAAAATCAAAATTTAAGGCCTACAACACCAGGTGTGCCCAGGCTGTCACCCATCCAGGTACTGACCTGGCCCGACTATGCTTGACTACGGTGATCAGACGAAAACCGGTATACTCATGGTGGTATGGTCGTAGGCGGAAGATTCGTTGGTCATTGCTCAGTTCATCCACTCAACTTCACATAATGTCCGTGCAAAAGTGCGAGCAAAGCAAACGTACACAGGACGACTGTGTGCTTTTTCGAGATAAAGGAGTATAACTATACCTTCATCAGGAATTGATGAGTAATCCACAGATGTCCTGTCCATGTTGCAACTATATTGTTACGAATGGCAAGGTTATTGCAAGTTCTTCCCGATGTTTGTATTCTCACTTTAAGGACGGAATTAGCGCGAAGACAGGTGCCCCCTACCAAATATGGTACTCTCCAGCTACTAGCCTTTCCAGCCATCGCACCGGTCCGCCAAGCGCAAATGCAATGGAATACCCTCGCAATGGAGGAAACACCTTGGTGATCATGTTTTCTTGCCCATCATGCAAGTATGAGATTCTCGGAGCCGTCACTGCTGACCATGGCTATTCTTCTCACTACACTCACGAGGAGCGCAAGATTTCAACACATCATTGCAAAAATAAACATGCATAATTATGTTTACACGATACAGCTGAACCCTAGAGTGTCAAAAGCCTCAGCATGCTTGCTATCATTGTTGTAAAACTTGAAAAAAATAATCAAAATTTAAGGCCTACAAAACCACGTGTTCCCAGGCGGTAACATATCCAGGTACTGAGCTAGCCCGACCATGCTTCTCTACGGTGATCAGACGAGAACCGGTACACTCATGGTGGTATGGTCGTAGGCGAAAGATTCGTTTGTCATTGCTCAGTTCATCCCCTCAACTTCACATCATGTCCGTGCAAAAGTGCGAGCAAAGAAAACGTACACAGGACGACTGTTTGCTTTTCCACAGATGTCCTGTCCATGTTGCAACTATATTGTTACGAATGGCAAGGTTATTGCAAGCTCTTCGCGATGTTTTTATTCTCACTTTAAGGACGGAATAAGCGCAAAGACAGGTGCCCCCTACCAAATATGGTACTCTCGAGCTACTAGCCTTTTCAGCCATCCCACTGGTCCGCCAAGCGCAAATGCAATGGAAAACCCTCGCAATGGAGGAAACACCTTGGTGATCATGTTTTCTTGCCCATCATGCAAGTATGAGATTTTCGGAGCCGTCACTGCTGACCATGGCTATTCTTCTCACTACACTCACGAGGAGCGCAAGATATCAACAAATCATTGCAAAAATAAACATGCATAATTATGTTTACACGATACAGCTGAACCTTAGAGTGTCAACAGCCCCAGTATACTTGCTATCATTGTTGTAAAACTTGAAAAAAAAAATCAAAATTTAAGGCCCCAAAACACCAGGTGTTCCCAGGCGGTCACCCATCCAGGTACTGACATGGCCCGACCATGCTTGACTACAGTGATCAGACGAGAACCGGTATACTCATGGTGGTATGGTCGTAGGGGAAAGATTCGTTGGTCATTGCTCAGTTCGTCCACTCAACTTCACATAATGTCCGTGCAAAGTGCGAGGAAAGCAAACGTACACAGGACGACCGTGTGCTTTTTCGATGATAAAAGTAGTATAACTATACCTTCATCAGGAATTGATGAGTATTCCCCAGATGTCCTGTCCATGTTGCAACTATATTGTTACGAATGGCAAGGTTATTGCAAGTTCTTCGCGATGTTCTTATTTTCACTTTAAGGACGGAATTAGCGCTCAAGACAGGTCCCCCATACCAAAAATGGTGCTCTCGAGCTACTAGCCTTTCCAGCCATCGCACCGGTCCGCCAAGCGCAAATGCAATGGAATACCCTCGCAATGGAGGAAACACCTTGGTGATCATGTTTTCTTGCCCATCATGCAAGTATGAGATTCTCGGAGCCGTCACTGCTGACCATGGCTATTCTTCTCACTACACTCACGAGGAGCGCAAGATTTCAACACATCATTGCAAAAATAAACATGCATAATTATGCTTACACGATACAGCTGAACCCTAGAGTGTCAAAAGCCTCAGCAAGCTTGCTATCATTGTTGTAAAACTTGAAAAAAAAAATCAAAATTTAAGTCCTACAACACCAGGTGTTCCCAGGAGGTCACCCATCCAGGTACTGACCTGGCCCGACCATGTTTGACTACGGTGATCAGACGCGAACCGGTATACTCATGGTGGTATGGTCGTAGGCGAAAGATTCGTTGGTCATTGCTCAGTTCATCCACTCAACTTCACATAATGTCCGTGCAAAAGTTCGAGCAAAGCAAACGTACACAGGACGACTGTGTGCTTTTTCGATGATAAAAGTAGTATAACTATACCTTCATCAGGAATTGATGAGTAATCCACAGATGTCCTGTCCATGTTGCAACTATATTGTTACGAATGGCAAGGTTATTGCAAGTTCTTCGCGATGACTTTATTCTCACTTTAAGGACGGAATTAGCGCGAATACAGGTGCCCCCTACCAAATATGGTACTCTCGGGCTACTAGCCCTTCCAGCCATCGCACCGGTCCGCCAAGCGCAAGTGCAATGGAATAACCTCGCAATGGAGGAAACACCTTGGTGATCATGTTCTCTTGCCCATCATGCAAGTATGAAATTCTCGGAGCCGTCACTGCTGACCATGGCTATTCTTCTCACTTCACTCACGAGGAGCGCAAGATTTCAACTCATCATTGCCAAAATAAACATGCATAATTATGTTTACACGATACAGCTGAACCCTAGAGTGTCAAAAGCCTCAGCATGCTTGCTATCATTGTTGTAAAACTTGAAAAAAAATCAAAATTTAAGGCTTACAACACCAGGTGTTAGTAGGAGAGGAAGTAGGCGTCCGAGCCCCCCTGGCCCACGCATGCGCAGTAGAATTTTTATTTTATTTTAGTGTTAAGATCGCGCATGCGCGAGAGTCTTCCAGAATTGAAAAGAGCATGAACAGTAAGAAATAATCGAAAACGACAGGTTGTGGAAAGTTAGTTTGAAGTTGCAAAACATCGCCAAAGCTGATAAAAAACCCATAAAAAACTTAATAACTTAAAAACGGTTTTGTTTATGAAAAAGATTTTTACAACAATCTTGATTCATTCAATATAATCAAGAAGATCTCTTGATTATGTTGAATGAATTGTTTCATATTTTTCATGCACTTATAAGATGATAGAAATTTGTTAAATAAATCGCAAGAAAACACAAAAATATCGAGGAACTGGCAAAGTCACGTTCTCGGCTCGAGATTGAATTCAAAGAACCAATCAGAAACTTTCGAATGCGACGTTGGAATGTACGCGTCAAATCTCTTTCAATCCGAAGACTCGAAACCGAAATAAGTAATTCCCTCGGGGAAATCCCCCTGACGTCACATTGAAAGATTTTTTTAGAAAAAGAAAATCTCTGTAATCTGATTGGCTGATAGCCAAGATTTCGAGTCACTTTAAAACAAAACTCGAAATGGACATTATTCAAAACAAAATGTGCAAGCTGTTGAAGAAACTATTTTAACACGTTTCAAGAAGAAAGACGCCATGAAAAAGAGACAATTTTCTGCATTAGCAAACAATAATATCTAAACCTTTTTATAAGCATTGTTATATCCTACTATATGGAAATGCTGGAGTACTATTAAAGACAAGTTCATTCACAGCAGCATCCTCAGAATCACTAGCTTCCTCTTCTTCGTCATTCTTTGCTTGACGTATGATGAGATATTTTCTTTTCTCAATAGCATAATCTAAGACCTCTTGCACATCCATATCATCTTCCCTCTGTGCTTTTTGCATCGTTGCTATAACTGCAGTTACAACAGCATCATTTTCAAAACTTCTATTATATAAAAATCTACGTTTGAAAACTTGCAATATGTTTTCATCTTCATCCACTTCCTTATGCATAGAAGGCCATACATTCCCTAAAGGAAGATCCTCATCAGTTTTGACAGTTTCATCATTATCATGATCACTTTCAACTTCTATCTCATCATCTGAGTCAGACTCTTCACTGCTCTCCTCGTGCATCACTTCTTCATGTCGTGTAACATTACTTTTATACTTGGAAGAAAATTCACATCGATCACATTTATACTGACTCATGGCTAGCTGTTTACTTATAATTACCAACTAACTCTTAAATCCCTGAATTCTAGAGTCTCAACTCGCTTGATTTTATAGATAAGTTCCTCCATTCAATATGATACGGGAGAGGGACTGAACGATATTTCCGAATAAACAAAACTTAATCTTTGGATAATGCTAACCAATCCTGATTAATGACTACTCCATTCTAGCTAATCATTCCTAGTCATTACCTTCTCAATACTTGATCCTCAATACATTATTGATTATCATTCCTAATCATTACCTGATCATTAGTTGATCCTTCACTGATCCTTACTAATCCTTTCCAATCATACCTATTCATTACCTGATCATCAGTAGATCCTTAACTGATCCTTGATAATCCTTACAGTCATTCATAGTCATTACTGATCATCAGTTGATCTTTAACTAATCCTCACTAATCATAACTAATCATTCCTAATCATTACCTTATCATTACTTGATCCGTAACTGATCCTTACTATTCATTACTAATCATTCCTAATCATTACCTTATCATTACTTGATCCTTAACTGATCCTCACTAATCCTAACTAATCATTCCTAATCATTACCTTATCATTACTTGACCCTTAACTGATCCTTACTAATCCTAGCTAATCATCCCTAATCATTACCTTATCATTACTTGATCCTCACTGATCCTAACTAATCATAATTACTCATTCCTAATCATTACCTTATCATTACTTGATCCTTAACTGATCCTCACTAATCCTAACTAATCACCCCTAATCATTACCTTATCATTACTTGATCCTTAACTGATCCTCGCTAATCCTAACTAATCATTCCTAATCATTACCTTATCATTACTTGATCCTTAACTGATCCTCACTAATCCTAACTAATCATTCCTAATCATTACCTTATCATTACTTGATCCTTAACTGATCCTAACTAATCATAATTAATCATTCCTAATCATTACCTTATCATTACTTGATCCTTAGCTGATCCTTGATAATCCTTACAGTCATTCATAGTCATTACTGATCATCAGTTGATCTTTAACTAATCCTCACTAATCATAACTAATCATTCCTAATCATTACCTTATCATTACTTGATCCGTAACTGATCCTTACTATTCATTACTAATCATTCCTAATCATTACCTTATCATTACTTGATCCTTAACTGATCCTCACTAATCCTAACTAATCATTCCTAATCATTACCTTATCATTACTTGATCCTTAACTGATCCTCACTAATCCTAACCAATAATATTTAATCATTCATAATCATTACCTTATCATTACTTGATCCTTAACTGATCCTCGCTAATCCAAACTATTCATTCCTAATCATTACCTTATCATTACTTGATCCTTAACTGATTCTCACTAATCCTAACCAATAATATTTAATCATTCATAATCATTACCTTATCATTACTTGATCCTTAACTGATCCTCGCTAATCCAAACTATTCATTCCTAATCATTACCTTATCATTACTTGATCCTTAACTGATCTTCACTAATCCTAACCAATAATATTTAATCATTCATAATCATTACCTTATCATTACTTGATCCTTAACTGATCCTTACCAATCCAACTATTCATTACTAATCATTACCTTATCATTACTTGATCCTTAACTGATCCTCGCTAATCCTAACTAATCATTCCTTATCATTACCTTATCATTAGTTGATCCTTAACTGATCCTCACTAATCCTCACCAATCATATTTAATCCTTCCTAATCATTACCTTATCATTACTTGATCCTTAACTGATCGTTACTAATCCAAACTATTCCTTACTAATCATTACCTTATCATTATTTGATCCTTAACTGATCCTTACCAATCCTAACCAATCATACTTAATCATTAGCAGATCATCAGTGAATCCTTAACTGATCCTTACGAATCCTTACTAATCATTCTTAATTATTAGCAGGTCATCAGTTGATCCTTAGCTGATCCTCACCAATCCTTACCAATCATGCATAATCGTTACCTGATCATCAGTTGATCGTTAGCTGATCCTCATTAATCCTTACCAATCATACTTACTCATTAGCAGATCATCAGTTGATCCTTAACTGATCCTTGCTAGTCCTTATCAATCTTTTCTAATCATCATCTGATCATCTGTTTATCCTTACTAGTCCTTACCAATCATTCCTAATCACTACCTGATCCTTAGTTGTTCCTTAACTAATCCTTACGAATCCTTAATAATCATTTTTAATCATTACCTGATCATTAGTTGATCCTTAACAGATCCTTCTAATCCTAACTATTCATTACTAATCATAGCTAGTCATTACATAATCATTAGTTGATCTTTAACTGATCCTGGCTTTATCCATTCAACATTTATCCTTATTAATCCTGACTAATAATTTCTTATCATAACCCAATCCTTATTAATCCTTGCCTAGATTTTATTAATCTTCAGCAGTACTGTGGAGGGTGTTCAGTCGGGATCAACAAGTTTTTTATGGGTTTTTTATCAGCTTTGGCGATGTTTTGCAACTTCAAACTAACTTTCCACAACCTGTCGTTTTCGATTATTTTTTACTGTTCATGCTCTTTTCAATTCTGGAAGACTCTCGCGCATGCACGATCTTAACACTAAAATAAAATAAAAATTCTACTGCGCAAGCGTGGGCCAGGTGGGCTCGGACGCCTACTTCCTCTCCTACTAACACCTGGTGTTGTAGGCCTTAAATTTTGATTTTTTTTTCAAGTTTTACAACAATGATAACAAGCATGCTGAGGCTTTTGACACTCTAGGGTTAAGCTGTATCGTGTAAACATAATTATGCATGTTTATTTTTGCAATGATGTGTTGAAATCTTGCGCCCCTCGTGAGTGTAGTGAGAAAAATAGCCATGGTCAGCAGTGACGGCTCCGAGATTCTCATACTTGCATGATGGGCAAGAAAACATGATCACCAAGGTGTTTCCTCCATTGCGAGGGTATTCAATTGCATTTGCGCTTGCCGGACCGGTACGATGGCTGGAAAGGCTAGTAGATCGAGAGTACCATACTTGGTAGGGGGCACCTGTCTTCGCGCTAATTCCGTCCATAAAGTGAAAATAAAAACATCGCGAAGAACTTGCAATAACCTTGCCATTCGTAACAATATAGTTGCAACATGGACAGGACATCTGTGGATTACTCATCAATTCCTGATGAAGGTATAGTTATACTACCTTTATCATCGAAAATGCACACAGTCGTCCTGTGTACGTTTGCTTTGCTCGCACTTTTGCACGGACATTATGTGAAGTTAAGTGAATGAACTGAGCAATGACCAACGAATCTTTCGCCTACGACCATACCACCATGAGTATACCGGTTCTCGTCTAATCACCGTAGTCAAGCATGGTGGGGCCAGGTCAGTACCTGGATGGGTGACCGCCTGGGAACACCTGGTGTTGTAGGCCTTAAACTTTGATTTTTTTTCAAGTTTTACAATAATGATAGCAAGCATGCTGAGGCTTTTGACACTCTAGGATTCAGCTGTATCGTGTAAACATAACTATGCATGTTTATTTTTGCAATGTTGTGTTCAAATCATGCGCTCCTCGTGAGTGTAGTGAGAAGAATAGCCATAGTCAGCAATGACGGCTCCGAGAATCTCATACTTGCATGATGGGCAAGAAAACATGATCACCAAGGTGTTTCCTCCATTGCGAGGGTATTCCATTGCATTTGCGCTTGGCGGACCGGTGCGATGGCTGGAAAGGCTAGTAGCTCGAGAGCACCATATTTGGTAGGGGGCACCTGTCTTCGCGCTAATTCCGTCCCTAAAGTGAGAATAAAGACATCGCGAAGAACTTGCAATAACCTTGCCATTCGTAACAATATAGTTGCAACAAGGACAGGACATCTGTGTATTACTCATCAATTCCTGATGAAGGTATAGTTATACTACCTTTATCATCGAAAAAGCACACAGTCGTCCTGTGTACGTTTGCTTTGCTCGCACTTTTGCACAGACATTATGTGAAGTTGAGTGGATGAACTGAGCAATGACCAACGAATCTTTCGCCTACGACCATACCACCATGAGTATACCGGTTCTCGTCTGATCACCGCAGTCAAGCATGGTCGGGCCAGGTCAGTACCTGGATGGATGACCGCCTGGGAACACCTGGTGTTGTAGGCCTTAAATTTTGATTTTTTTTTCAAGTTTTACAACAATGATAGCAAGCATGCTGAGGCTTTTGACACTCTAGGGTTCAGCTGTATCGTGTAAACATAATTATGCATGTTTATTATTTCAATGATGTGTTGAAATCTTACGCTCCTCGTGAGTGTAGTGAGAAGAATAGCCATGGTCAGCAGTGACGGCTCCGAGAATCTCATACTTGCATGATGGGCAAGAAAACATGATCACCAAGGTGTTTCCTCCATTGCGAGGGTATTCCATTGCATTTGCGCTTGGCGGACCGGTGCGATGGCAGGAAAGGCTAGTGGCTCGAGAGTACCATATTTGGTAAGGGGCACCTGTCTTCGCGCTAATTCCGTCCTTAAAGTGAGAATAAAGACATCGCAAAGAACTTGCAATAACCTTGCCATTCGTAACAATATAGTTGCAACATGGACAGAACATCTGTGGATTACTCATCAATTCCTGATGAAGGTATAGTTATACTACCTTTATCATCGAAAAAGCACACAGTCGTCCTGTGTATGTTTGCTTTCCTCCCACGTTTGCACGGACATTATGTGAAGTTGAGTGGATGAACTGAGCAATGACCAACGAATCTTTCGCCTACGACAAAACCACCATGGGTGTACCGGTACTCGTCTGATCACCGCAGTCAAGAATGGTCGGGCCAGGTCAGTACCTGGATGGGTGACCGCCTGGGAACACCTGGTGTTGTAGGCCTTAAATTTTGATTTTTTTTTCAAGTTTTACAACAATGAGAGCAAGCATGCTTAGGCTTTTGACACTCTAGGGCTCAGCTGTATCGTTTTAAACATAATTATGCATGTTTATTTTTGCAATGATGTGTTGAAATCTTGCGCTCCTCGTGAGTGTAGTGAGAACAATAGCCATGGTCAGCAGTGACGGCTCCGAGAATCTCATACTTGCATGATGGGCAAGAAAACATGATCACCAAGGTGTTTCCTCCATTGCCAGGGTATTCCATTGCATTTGCGCTTGGCGGACCGGTGCGATGGCTGGAAAGGCTAGTAGCTCGAGAGTACCATATTTGGTAGGGGGCACCTGTCTTCGCGCTAATTCCGTCCTTAAAATGAGAATAAAAACATCGCGAAGTACTTGCAATAACCTTGCCATTTGTAACAATAAAGTTGCAACATGGACAGGACATCTGTGAATTACTCATCAATTCCTGATGAAGGTATAGTTATACTACCTTTATCATCGAAAAAGCACACAGTCGTCCTGTGTACGGTTGCTTTTCTCGCACTTTTGCACGGGCATTATGTGAAGTTGAGTGGATGAACTGAGGAATGTCCAACGAATCTTTCGCCTACAACCATACCACCATGAGTATACCGGTTCTCGTCTGATCACCGTAGTCAAGCATGGTCGGGCCAGGTCAGTACCTGGATGGGTGACCGCCTGGGAACACCTGGTGTTGTAGGCCTTAAATTTTGATTTTTTTCTTCAAGTTTTACAACAATGATAGCAAGCATGCTGAGGCTTTTGACACTCTAGGGTTCAGCTGTATCGTGTAAACATAATTATCCATGTTTATTTTTGCAATGATGTGTTGAAATCTCACGCTCCTCGTGAGTGTAGTGAGAAGAATAGCCATGGTCAGCAGTGACGGCTCCGAGAATCTCATACTTGCATGATGGGCAAAAAAACATGATCACCAAGGTGTTTCCTCCCTTGCGAGGGAATTCTATTGCATTTGCGCTTGGCGGACCGGTGCGATGGCTGGAAAGGCTTGTAGCTCGAGAGTACCATATTTGGTAGGGGGCACCTGTCTTCGCGCTGATTCCGTCCTTAAAGTGAGAATAAAGACATCGCGAAGAACTTGCCATAACCTTGCCCTTCGTAACAATATAGTTGGAACATGGACAGGACATCTGTGGATTACTCATCATTTCCTGATGAAGGTATAGTTATACTACCTTTATCATCGAAAAAGCACACAGTCGTCCTGTGTACGTTTGCTTTGCTCGCACTTTTGCATGGACATTATGTGAAGTTGAGTGGATGAACTGAGCAATGACCAACGAATCTTTCGCCTGCGACCATACCACCATGGGTTTACCGGTTCTCGTCTGATCACCGCAGTCAAGCATGGTCGGGCCAGGTCAGTACCTGGATGGGTGACCGCCTGGGAACACCTTGTGTTGTAGGCCTTAAATTTTGAATTTTTTTTCAAGTTTTACAACAATGATAGCAAGCATGCTGAGGCTTTTGACACTCTAGGGTTCAGCTGTATCGTGTAAACATAATTAAGCATGTTTATTTTTGCAATGATGTGTTGAAATCATACGCTCCTCGTGAGTGTAGTGAGAAGAATAGCCATGGTCAGCAGTGACGGCTCCGAGAATCTCATACTTGCATGATGGGCAAGAAAACATGATCACCAAGGTGTTTCCTCCATTGCGAGGGTATTCCATTCCATTTGCGCTTGGCGGACCGGTGCGATGGCAGGAAAGGCTAGTGGCTCGAGAGTACCATATTTGGTAGGGGGCACCTGTCTTCGCGCTAATTCCGTCCTTAAAGTGAGAGTAAAAACGTCGCGAAGAACTTGCAATAACTTTGCCATTCGTAACAATATAGTTGCAACATGGACAGGACATCTGTGTATTACTCATCAATTCCTGATGAAGGTATAGTTATACTACCTTTATCATCGAAAAAGCACACAGTCGTCCTGTGTACGTTTGCTTTGCTCGCACTTTTGCACAGACATTATGTGAAGTTGAGTGGATGAACTGAGCAATGACCAACGAACTTTCGCCTACGACCATACCACCATGAGTATACCGGTTCTCGTCTGATCACCGTAGTCCAGCATGGTCGGGCCAGGTCAGTACCTGGATGGGTGACCGCCTGGGAACACCTGGTGTTGTAGGCCTTAAATTTTGATTTTTTTTTCAAGTTTTACAACAATGATAGCAAGCATGCTGAGGCTTTTGACACTCTAGGGTTCAGCTGTATCGTGTAAACATAATTATGCATGTTTATTATTTCAATGATGTGTTGAAATCTTACGCTCCTCGTGAGTGTAGTGAGAAGAATAGCCATGGTCAGCAGTGACGGCTCCGAGAATCTCATACTTGCATGATGGGCAAGAAAACATGATCACCAAGGTGTTTCCTCCATTGCGAGGGTATTCCATTGCATTTGCGCTTGGCGGACCGGTGCGATGGCTGGAAAGGCTAGTAGCTCGAGAGTACCATATTTGGTAGGGGGCACCTGTCTTCGCGATAATTCCGTCCTTAAAGTGAGAATAAAAACATCGCGAAGAACTTGCAATAACTTGCCATTCGTAACAATATAGTTGCAACATGGACAGGACATCTGTGATTACTCATCAATTCCTGATGAAGGTATAGTTATACTACCTTTATCATCGAAAAAGCACACAGTCGTCCTGTGTACGTTTGCTTTGCTCGCACTTTTGCACGGACATTATGTGAAGTTGAGTGGATGAACTGAGCAATGACCAACGAATCTTCGCCTACGACCATACCACCATGAGTATACCGGTTCTCGTCTGATCACCGTAGTCAAGCATGGTCGGGCCAGGTCAGTAACTGGATGGGTGACCGCCTGGGAACACCTGGTGTTGTAGGCCTTAAATTTTGATTTTTTTTCAACTTTTACAACAATGATAGCAAGCATGCTGAGGCTTTTGACACTCTAGGGTTCAGCTGTATCGTGTTAACATAATTATGCATGTTTATTTTTGCAATGATGTGTTGAAATCTTGCGCTCCTCGTGAGTGTAGTGAGAAGAATAGCCATGGTCAGCAGTGACGGCTCCGAGAATCTCATACTTGCATGATGGGCAAGAAAACATGATCACCAAGGTGTTTCCTCCATTGCGAGGGTATTCCATTGCATTTGCGCTTGGCGGACCGGTGCGATGGCTGGAAAGTCTAGTAGCTCGAGAGTACCATTTTTGGTAGGGGGCCCCTGTCTTCGCGCTAATTCCGTCCTTAAAGTGAGAATAAAACATCGCGAAGAACTTGCAATAACCTTGCCATTCGTAACAATATAGTTGCAACATGGACAGGACATCTGTGGATTAATCATCAATTCCTGATGAAGGTATAGTTATACTACCTTTATCATCGAAAAAGCACACAGTCGTCCTGTGTACGTTTGCTTTGCTCGCACTTTTGCACGGACATTATGTGAAGTTGAGTGGATGAACTGAGCAATGACCAACGAATCTTTCGCCTACGACCATACCACCATGAGTATACCGGTTCTCGTCTGATCACCGTAGTCAAGCATGGTCGGGCCAGGTCAGTACCTGGATGGTGACCGCCTGGGAACACCTGGTGTTGTAGGCCTTAAATTTTGATTTTTTTTTCAAGTTTTACAACAATGATAGCAAGCATGCTGAGGCTTTTGACACTCTAGGGTTCAGCTGTATCGTGTAAACATAATTATGCATGTTTATTTTTGCAATGATGTGTTGAAATCTTGCGCTCCTCGTGAGTGTAGTGAGAAGAATAGCCATGGTCAGCAGTGACGGCTCGAGAATCTCATACTTGCATGATGGGCAAGAAAACATGATCACCAAGGTGTTTCCTCCATTGCGAGGGTATTCCATTGCATTTGCGCTTGGCGGACCGGTGCGATGGCTGGAAAGGCTAGTAGCTCGAGAGTACCATATTTGGTAGGGGGCACCTGTCTTCGCGCTAATTCCGTCCTTAAAGTGAGAATAAAAACATCGCGAAGAACTTGCAATAACCTTGCCATTCGTAACAATATAGTTGCAACATGGACAGGACATCTGTGGATTACTCATCAATTCCTGATGAAGGTATAGTTATACTACCTTTATCATCGAAAAAGCACACAGTCGTCCTGTGTACGTTTGCTTTGCTCGCACTTTTGCACGGACATTATGTGAAGTTGAGTGGATGAACTGAGCAATGACCAACGAATCTTTCGCCTACGACCATACCACCATGAGTATACCGGTTCTCGTCTGATCACCGTAGTCAAGCATGGTCGGGCCAGGTCAGTACCTGGATGGGTGACCGCCTGGGAACACCTGGTGTTGTAGGCCTTAAATTTTGATTTTTTTTTCAAGTTTTACAACAATGATAGCAAGCATGCTGAGGCTTTTGACACTCTAGGGTTCAGCTGTATCGTGTAAACATAATTATGCATGTTTATTTTTGCAATGATGTGTTGAAATCTTGCGCTCCTCGTGAGTGTAGTGAGAAGAATAGCCATGGTCAGCAGTGACGGCTCCGAGAATCTCATACTTGCATGATGGGCAAGAAAACATGATCACCAAGGTGTTTCCTCCATTGCGAGGGTATTCCATTGCATTTGCGCTTGGCGGACCGGTGCGATGGCTGGAAAGGCTAGTAGCTCGAGAGTACCATATTTGGTAGGGGGCACCTGTCTTCGCGCTAATTCCGTCCTTAAAGTGAGAATAAAAACATCGCGAAGAACTTGCAATAACCTTGCCATTCGTAACAATATAGTTGCAACATGGACAGGACATCTGTGGATTACTCATCAATTCCTGATGAAGGTATAGTTATACTACCTTTATCATCGAAAAAGCACACAGTCGTCCTGTGTACGTTTGCTTTGCTCGCACTTTTGCACGGACATTATGTGAAGTTGAGTGGATGAACTGAGCAATGACCAACGAATCTTTCGCCTACGACCATACCACCATGAGTATACCGGTTCTCGTCTGATCACCGTAGTCAAGCATGGTCGGGCCAGGTCAGTACCTGGATGGGTGACCGCCTGGGAACACCTGGTGTTGTAGGCCTTAAATTTTGATTTTTTTTTCAAGTTTTACAACAATGATAGCAAGCATGCTGAGGCTTTTGACACTCTAGGGTTCAGCTGTATCGTGTAAACATAATTATGCATGTTTATTTTTGCAATGATGTGTTGAAATCTTGCGCTCCTCGTGAGTGTAGTGAGAAGAATAGCCATGGTCAGCAGTGACGGCTCCGAGAATCTCATACTTGCATGATGGGCAAGAAAACATGATCACCAAGGTGTTTCCTCCATTGCGAGGGTATTCCATTGCATTTGCGCTTGGCGGACCGGTGCGATGGCTGGAAAGGCTAGTAGCTCGAGAGTACCATATTTGGTAGGGGGCACCTGTCTTCGCGCTAATTCCGTCCTTAAAGTGAGAATAAAACATCGCGAAGAACTTGCAATAACCTTGCCATTCGTAACAATATAGTTGCAACATGGACAGGACATCTGTGGATTACTCATCAATTCCTGATGAAGGTATAGTTATACTACCTTTATCATCGAAAAAGCACACAGTCGTCCTGTGTACGTTTGCTTTGCTCGCACTTTTGCACGGACATTATGTGAAGTTGAGTGGATGAACTGAGCAATGACCAACGAATCTTTCGCCTACGACCATACCACCATGAGTATACCGGTTCTCGTCTGATCACCGTAGTCAAGCATGGTCGGGCCAGGTCAGTACCTGGATGGGTGACCGCCTGGGAACACCTGGTGTTGTAGGCCTTAAATTTTGATTTTTTTTTCAAGTTTTACAACAATGATAGCAAGCATGCTGAGGCTTTTGACACTCTAGGGTTCAGCTGTATCGTGTAACATAATTATGCATGTTTATTTTTGCAATGATGTGTTGAAATCTTGCGCTCCTCGTGAGTGTAGTGAGAAGAATAGCATCGTCAGCAGTGGACGGCTCCGAAAATCTCATACTGCATGATGGGCAAGAAAACATGATCACCAAGGTGCTTTCTCCATTTTGAGGGTATTCCATTGCATTTGCGCTTGGCGGACCGGTGCGATGGCTGGAAAGGC
>RQOL01000551.1:0-28940 GCA_013076295.1 Sanderia malayensis
GGTGCATGAGTGTAAGCGAGTGCAGCGCACAAAGTGCGCCCTATCAGTAAATTTTTTTATACTAGATAGACAAGCGAGCGCAGTGAGCTAACCCATTGCACATGGGGATGAAAGGGGCATGAGCGTAAGCGAGTGCAGCGCATGAAAGGCACCCTATCAGCCAAAGTTTCCTGATAATAGATAGACAGGCGAGCGCAGCGAGCTCACCCATTGTACGTGGGGCTGAAAGGGGCATGAGCGTATGCGAGTGCAGCGCAAAAAGTGCGCCCTACCAGTCAATATTTCTTGATAATGGATAGACAGGTGAGCGCAGCGATCTAACTCATTGTACGTGGGGTTGAAAGGGGCATGAGCGTAAGCGAGTGCAGCGCACGAAGGGCGCCCTATCAGTCAATGCTTCCTAATAATAGATAGACAGGCGAACGCAGCGAGCTCATCCATTGTATGTTGAAAGGGGCATGAGCGTAAGCTGCAGCGCATGAAGTGCAGCCCTACCAGTACCCTAGCTATCCCATTGTACGTGGGTTGAAAGAGGCATGAGCGTAAATGAATGAAGCGCACGAAGTGCCCCTATCAGTCAATGTTTCTTGATAATAGATAGACGTGAGTGCAGCGATCTACCCATTACGTGGGGTTGAAAGGGGCATGTAGCGTAAGCGAGTGCAGTGCACAAGTGCCCCTATTAGTCAATGTTTCTTGATAGTAGAGAACAGGCGAGCAGCGATAACCCATTGTACGTGGGGTTGAAAGGGGCATCAGCGTAAGCGAGTGCAGCGCACGAAAGGCGCCCTATCAGTCAATGTTTCTTGATAAAAGAAGACAGGCGAGCGCAGCGAGCTCACCATTGTATGTGGGTTGAAAGGGGCATGAGCGTAAGCGAATGCAGCGCACGAAGTGCCCTATCAGTCAATGTTTCTTGATAATAGATAGACGGGCAAGCAGCGCAGCTCACCCATTGTACGGGGGTTGAAAGGCATGAGCGTAAGTGAGTGCAGCGCACGAAGGGCGCCCTATCAGTCAATGTTTCCTGATAATAGATAGACAGGCGAGCGCAGCGAGCTCATCCGTTGTACGTGGGGTTGAAAGGGGCATGGCGTAAGCGAGTGCAGCGCATGAAGTGCCCTACGGTCAATGTTTCTTGATAATAGATAGACAGGAGTGCGCAGCGATCTAACCCATTGTACATGGGGTTGAAAGGGCATGACGTAAGCGAAGTGCAGCGCAAAGTGCGCCTACCAGTCAATGCTTCTTGATAATAGATAGACAGACAGCGCAAGCATCAACCATTGTACGTGGGTTGAAAGGGCATTGAGCATAACGCGATGCAGCGCACGAGTGCGCCCTATCAGTCAATGTTTTTCTTGATAATAGATAGACAGGCGAGCGCAGTGATCTAACCCATTGTACGTGGGGTTGAAAGGGGCATGAGTCGTAAGCGGGGTGCAGCGCAATGAAAGGCGACCTATCAGTCAATGTTTCCTGATAATAGATAGACAGGAGAGCGCAGCGATCAAACATTGTACGTGGGGTTGAAGAATGGGCATGAGCGTTAAGCGGTGACGAAAGCGCGAAGTGCGCCCTATCAGTCCAATGTTTCTTGATAATAGATAGACAGGCGGAGCACAGCGATCTAACCCATTGTACGTGGGGTTGAAAGGGGCATGAGCGTAAGCGAGCTCAGCGCACGAAGGCGCCCTATCAGTCAATGTTTCTTGATAATAGATAGACAGGTGAGCGCAGCGAGCTACCCATTGTACTGGGGTTAAGGGCATGAGGGTAAGCGAGTGCAGCGCACAAAGCGCCCTATCAGTCAATGTTTCTTGATAATGGATAGACAGGTGAGCACACGAGCTATCCCATTGTACATGGGGTTGAACAGGGGCATGAGCATAAGCGAGTGCAGTGCACGAAGGGCGCCCTATCAGTCAATGTTTCTGATAATGATAGACAGGCGAGTGCAGCGATCTAACCCACTTGTACATGGGTTGAAAGGGCATGACGTAAGCAAATGCAGCACGAAGTGCGCCTATCAGTCAATGTTTCTGATATAGTAGACAGGCGAGCGCAGCGATCTAACCATTGTACGTGGGGTTGAAAGGGCATGAGCGTAAGCGAGTTGCAGCGCACAAAGGCGCCCTATCAGTCAATGTTTCTTGATAATGGATAGACAGGTGAGCGCAGCGAGCATATCCCATTGTACATGGGGTTGAACGGGGCATGAGGGTAAGCGAGTGCAGCGCACAAAGGGCGCCCTATCAGACAATGTTCTGATAATGGATAACAGGTGAGCGCAGCGATCTAACCCATTTCCACGTGGGGTTGAAAGGCATGAGCATAAGCGAGTGCAGCGCATGAAGTGCGCCCTACCAGTCAATGTTTCTTGATAATAGACAGACAGGCGAGGGCAGCATGGAACCCATTGTACGTGGGTTGTAAGGGGGCATCAGCGTAAGCGAGTGCAGCGCACGAAGGGCGCCCTATCGGTCGATGTTTCTTGATAAAGATAGACAGGCGAGCGCAGCGATCAATCCGATTGTATGTGGGGTTGAAAGGGGCATGAGCGTAAGCGAATGCAGCGCATGAAGTGCGCCTTATCAGTCAATGTTTCTTGATAATAGATAGACGGGCAAGGGCAGCGAGCTCACCCATTGTACATGGGAGTGAAAGCGGCATGAGCGTAAGTGAGTGCAGCGCACGAAGGGGGCCCTATCAGTCAATGTTTCCTTGATAATAGATAGACAGGCAGCGCAGCGAGCTCATCCGTTGTACGTGGGGTTAAAGGGCATGGGCGTAAGCGAGTGCAGCGCATGAAGTGTGCCCTACCGGTCAATGTTTCTTGATAATAGATAGACAGGAGTGCGCAGCGATCTAACCCATTGCACATGGGGGTTGAAAGGGCATGAACGTAAGTGCGAGTGCAGTGCATGAAGTGCGCCCTACCAGTCAATGCTTCTTGATAATAGATAGACAGACGAGCGCAACGATCTTAACCCATTGTACATGGGGTTGAACGGGGCATTAACATAAGCGATGCAGCCCACGACTTGCGTCCTATCAGTCAATGTTTCTTGATAATAGTAGACAGGCGAGCCAGTGATCTAACTCATTGTACGTGGGGTTGAAAGGGGCATGAGTCAAGCGGGTGCAGCGCATGAAAGGCGACCTATCAGTCAATGTTTCCTGATAATAGATAGACAGGAGAGCGCAGCGATGCAATCCATTGTACGTGGGGTTGAAAGGGGCATGAGCGTGACGAGCGAACGAAGCGCACGAAGTGCCCCTATCAGTCAATGTTTCTTGATATAGATAGACAGGCGGGCACAGCGATCTAACCCATTGTACGTGGGGTTGAAAGGGCATGAGGGTAAGCGAGCTCAGCGCACAAAGGGCGCCCTATCAGTCAATGTTTCTTGATAATGGATAGACAGGTGAGCGCAGGCAGCTATCCCATTGTACATGGGGTTGAACGGGGCATGAGGGTAACGAGTGCAGCGCACAAAGGGCGCCCTATCAGTCAATGTTTCTTGATAATGGATAGACAGGTGAGCACAACGAGCTATCCCATTGTACATGGGGTTGAACAGGGGCATGAGCTTAAGCGAGTGCAGTGCACGAAGGGCGCCCTATCAGTCAATGTTTCTTTATAATTGATAGACAGGAAGTGCAGCGATCTAACCATTGCACATGGGGTTGAAAGGGGCATGAACGTAAGCAAATGCAGCCCACGAAGTGCATTCCTATCAGTCAATGTTTCTTGATAATAGGTAGACAGGCGGGCACAGCGATCTAACCCATTGTACGTGGGGTTGAAAGGGCATGAGGGTAAGCGAGTTCAGCGCACAAAGGGCGCCCTATCAGTCAATGTTTCTTGATAATGGATAGACAGGTGAGCGCAGCGAGCTATCCCATTGTACATGGGGTTGAACGGGCATGAGGGTAAGCGAGTGCAGCGCACAAAGGGCGCCCTATCAGACAATGTTTCTTGAATAATGGATAGACAGGTGAGCGCAGCGAGCTATCCATTGTACATGGGGTTGAACGAGCATTAACATAAGCGAATGCAGCGCGCGAAGTGTGCCCTATCAGTCAATTTCTTGATAATAGATAGACAAGCGAGCGCAGTGAGCTAACCCATTGTACATGGGGATAAAAGGGGCAAGCAACAAGCGAATGCAGCGCGCAGAAGTGCTCCTATCAGTCTATGTTTCTGATAATAGATAGACAGCGAGCGCAGTGAGCTAACCCATTGTACATGGGGTTGAACGGGGCATGAGGGTAAGCGAGTGCAGCGCACAAAGGGCGCCCTATCAGACAATGTTTCTTGATAATGGATAGACAGGTGAGCGCAGCGAGCTATCCCATTGTACATGGGGTTGAACGAGGCATTACATAAGCGAATGCAGCGCGCGAAGTGCTCCCTATCAGTCTATGTTTCCTGATAATAGATAGATAAGCGAGCGCAGTGAGCTAACCCATTGTACATGGGAATAAAAGGGGCATGAGCACAGCGAATGCAGCGCGCGAAGTGCCCCTATCAGTCTATGTTTCCTGATAATAGATAGATAAGCGAGGGCACGATCTAACCCATTGTACGTAGTGTTGCAAGGGGCATGAGCGTAAGCGTGTGCAGCGCACAAGGGCGCCCTATCAGTCAATGTTTCTTGATAATAGATAGACAGGCGAGCGCAGCGATCTAACCCATTGTACATGGGGTTGAAAGGGGCATGAGCATAAGCGAGTGCAGCGCACGAAGGGCCCCTATCAGTCAATGTTCTCCTGATAATAGATAGACAGGCGAGCGCAGCGCGCTGCCCATTGTACGTGGGGTTGAAAGGCGCATGAGCGTAAGCGAGTGCAGCGGCAAAAAGTGCGCCCTACCAGTCAATATTTCTTGATAATGGATAGACAGGTGAGCGCAGCGATCTAACTCATTGTACGTGGGGTTGAAAGGGGCATGAGCGTAAGCGAGTGCAGCGCACGAAGGGCGCCCTATCAGTCAATGCTTCCTAATATAATAGATAGACAGGCGAACGCAGCGAGCTCATCCATTGTATGTGGGGTTGAAAGGGGCATGAGCGTAAGCGTGTGCAGCGCATGAAGTGCCCCTACCAGTCAATGTTTCCCGATAATAGATAGAGAGGCGAGCGCAGCGAGCTCACCCATTGTACGTGGGGTTGAAAGGGGCATGAGCGTAAATGAATGAAGCGCACGAAGTGCCCCTATCAGTCAATGTTTGCTTGATATAAGATAGACGGGTGAGTGCAGCGATCTAGCCACTGTACGTGGGGTTGAAAGGAGCATGAGCGTAAGCAAATGCAGTGCACGAAGTGCGCCCTATTAGTCAAATTTTCTTGATAGTAGATAGACAGGCGAGCGCAGCATCTAACCCATTGTATGTGGGTTGAAAGGGCATCAGCGTAAGCGAGTGCAGCGCAAGAAGGGCCCCCTATCAGTCAATGTTTCCTGATAATAGATAAAAAGGCGAGCGCAGCAAGCTCACCCATTGGTACATGGGGTTGAAAGGGGCATGAGCGTAAGTGAATACAGCGCACGAAGTGCCCCTATCAGTCAATGTTTCTTGATAATAGATAGACAGGCAAGCGCAGTGATCTAACCCATTGTACGTGGGGTTGAAAGAGGGATGAGCGTAAGCGAATGCAGCGCACGAAGGGCGCCCTATCAGTCAATGTTTCCTAATAATAGATAGACAGGCGAGCGCAGCGAGCTCATCCATTGTATGTGGGTTCAAAGGGGCATGAGCGTAAGCGATGCAGCGCACATCAAGTGCGCCCTTCCAGTCAATGTTTCTTGATAATAGATTGACAGGCGAGTGCAACTAGCTATCCCATTGTACATGGGGTTCAAAGGAGCATGAGCGTAACCGAATGCAGCGCACAAAGTGCGCCATATCAGTCAAAGTTTCTTGATAAAGATAGACAGGAGAGCGCAGCGATCTAATCCATTCTACGTGGGGTTAAAAGGGGCATGAGCGTAAGCGAGTGCAGCGCACGAAGGGCGCCCTATCGGTCGATGTTTCTTGATAAAAGATAAACAGGCAAGCGCAGCGATCAACCGATTGTACGTGCGGTTGAAAGGGGCATGAGCATAAGTGAGTGCAGCGCACGAAGTGCCGCCCTATCAGTCAATGCTTCTGATAATAGATAGACAGGAGAGCGCAGTGATCTAAACCGTTGTACGTGGGGTTAAACTGGCATGAAGTGTTAGCGGGTGCAGCGCACGAAAGGCGACCTATCAGTCAATGTTTCCTGATAATAGATAGACAGGAGAGCGCAGTGATCTAAACGGTTGTACGTGGGTTGAAACTGGCATGAGTGTAAGCGGGTGCAGCGCACGAAAGGCGACCTACGGTCAATGTTTCCTGATAATAGATAGACAGGAGAGCGCAGCGATGCAATCCATGTACGTGGGGTTGAAAGGGCATGAGCGTATGCGAACGAAGTGCACGAAGTGCCCCTATCAGTCAATGGTTCTTGATAATAGATAGACAGGCGAGCGCAGCGATCTAACCCATTGTACGTGGGGTTAAAAGGGGCATGAGCGTAAATGAATGAAGCGCACGAAGTGCCCTATCAGTCAATGTTGCTTGATATAAGATAGACGGGTGAGTGCAGCGATCTAGCCCACTTGTACGTGGGGTTGAAAGGAGCATGAGCGTAAGCAAATGCAGTGCACGAAGGCGCCCTATTAGTCAAATTTTCTTGATAGTAGATAGACAGGCGAGCGCAGCCATCTAACCCATTGTATGTGGGGTTGAAAGGGGCATCAGCGTAAGCGAGTGCAGCGCAGAAGGGCCCCCTATCAGTCAATGTTTCCTGATAATAGATAAAGATAGAGCGCAGCGCAGCAAGCTCACCCATTGTACATGGGGTTGAAAGGGGCATGAGCGTAAGTGAATACAGCGCACGAAGGTGCCCCTATCAGTCAATGTTTCTTGATAATAGATAGACAGGCAAGCGCAGTGATCTAACCCATTGTACGTGGGGTTGAAAGAGGCATGAGCGTAAGCGATGTCAGCGCACGAAGGGCGCCCTATCAGTCAATGTTTCCTAATAATAGATAGACAGGCGAGCGCAGCGAGCTCATCCATTGTATGTGGGGTTCAAAGGGGCATGAGCGTAAGCGAGTGCAGCGCATCAAGTGCGCCCTTCCAGTCAATGTTTCTTGATAATAGATGACAGGCGAGTGCAACTAGCTATCCCATTGTACATGGGGTTCAAAGGAGCATGAGCGTAACCGAATGCAGCGCACAAAGTGCGCCATATCAGTCAAAGTTTCTTGATAAAAGATAGACAGGAGAGCGCAGCGATCTAATCCATTCTACGTGGGGTTGAAAGGGCATGAGCGTAGCGAGTGCAGCGCACGAAGGGCGCCCTATCGGTCGATGTTTCTTGATAAAAGATAAACAGGCAAGCGCAGCGATCCAACCGATTGTACGTGCGGTTGAAAGGGGCATGAGCATAAGTGAGTGCAGCGCACGAAGTGCGCCCTATCAGTCAATGCTTCTGATAATAGATAGACAGGAGAGCCAGTGATCTAGACCGTTGTACGTGGGGTTGAAACTGGCATGAGTGTAAGCGGTGCAGCGCACGAAAGGCGACCTATCAGTCAATGTTTCCTGATAATAGATAGACAGGAGAGCGCAGTGATCTAAACGGTTGTACGTGGGGTTGAAACTGGCATGAGTGTAAGCGGTGCAGCGCACGAAAGGCGACCTATCGGTCAATGTTTCCTGATAAAGATAGACAGGAGAGCGCAGCGATGCAATCCATTGTACGTGGGGTTGAAAGGGGCTTGAGCGTATGCGAACGAAGTGCACGAAGTGCCCCTATCAGTCAATTGGTTCTTGATAATAGGATAGACAGGCGAGCCAGCGATCTAACCATTGTACGTGGGTTAAAAGGGGCATGAGGGTAAGCGAGTGCAGCGCACAAAGGGCGCCCTATCAGTCAATGTTTCTTGATAATGGATAGACAGGTGAACGCAGCGAGCTATCCCATTGTACATGGGGTTGAACGGGGCATAACATAAGCGAATGCAGCCCCTGACTTGCGTCCTATCAGTCAATGTTTCTTGATAATAGTAGACAGGCGAGCCCAGCGATCCAACTCATTGTACGTGGGGTTGAAAGGGCATGAGCTAAGCGGTGCAGCACACGAAAGGCGACCTATCAGTCAATGTTTCCTGATAATAGATAGACAGGAGAGCGCAGTGATGCAACCCATTGTACGTGGGGTTGAAAGGTGCATGAGCGTAAGCGGTGCAGCGCACAGTGCGCGCCTATCAGTCAAGTTTTTTTATAATAGATAGACAAGCGAGCGCAGTGAGCTAACCCATTGTACGTGGGGTTGAAAGGGGCATGAGCGTAAGCGAGTGCAGCGCATGAAGTGCACCTATCAGCCAATTTTCCTGATAATAGATAGACAGGCGAGTGCAACTAGCTTATCCCCATTGTACATGGGGTTCAAAGGAGCATGAGCGTAACCGAATGCAGCGCACAAAGTGCGCCATATCAGTCAAGTTTGCTTGAAAAGAGATAGACAGGCGAGCGCAGCAATCTAACCCATTGACGTGGGTTGAAAGGGCATCAGCGTAAGCGAGTGCAGCGCACGAAGGGCCCCCTAACAGTCAATGTTTCCTGATAATAGATAAAAAGGCGAGCGCAGCAAGCTCACCCATTGTACATGGGGTTGAAAGGGGCATGAGCGTAAGCGAATACAGCGCACGAAGTGCCCCTATCAGTCAATGTTTCTTGATAATAGATAGACAGGCAAGCGCAGTGATCTAACCCATTGTACGTGGGGTTGAAAGAGGCATGAGCGTAAGCGAGTGCAGCGCACGAAGGGCGCCTATCAGTCAATGTTTTCCTAATAATAGATAGACAGGCGAGCGCAGCGAGCTCATCCATTGTATGTGGGGTTCAAAGGGGCATGAGCGTAAGCGAGTGCAGCGCATCAAGTGCGCCCTTCCAGTCAATGTTTCTTGATAATAGATTGACAGGCGAGTGCAACTAGCTATCCCATTGTACATGGGTTCAAAGGAGCATGAGCGTAAACCGAATGCAGCGCACAAAGTGGCGCCACATCAGTCAAAGTTTCTGATAAAAGATAGACAGGAGAGCGCAGCGAGCTAATCCATCTACGTGGGGTTGAAAGGGGCATGAGCGTAAGCGAGTGCAAGCGCACGAAGCGCCTATCGGTCGATGTCTTGATAAAAGATAAACAGGCAAGCGCAGCGATCCAACCGATTGTACGTGCGGTTGAAAGGGGCATGAGCATAAGTGAGTGCAGGCACGAAGTGCGCCCTATCAGTCAATGCTTTCTTGATAATAGATAGACAGGAGAGCGGCAGTGATCTAAACCGTTGTACGTGGGGTTGAAACTGGCATGAGTGTAAGCCGGTGCAGCGCACGAAAGGCGACCTACCGGTCAATGTTTCCCGATAATAGATAGACAGGAGAGCGCAGCGATGCAATCCATTGTACGTGGGGTTGAAAGGGGCTTGAGCATAAGCGAACGAAGTGCACGAAGTGCCCCTATCAGTCAATGGTTCTTGATAATAGATAGACAGGCGAGCGCAGCGATCTAACCCATTGTACGTGGGGTTAAAAGGGGCATGAGGGTAAGCGAGTGCAGCGCACAAAGGGCGCCCTATCAGTCAATGTTTCTTGATAATGGATAGACAGGTGAACGCAGCGAGCTATCCCATTGTACATGGGTTGAACGGGGCATTAACATAAGCGAATGCAGCCCCTGACTTGCGTCCTATCAGTCAATGTTTCTTGATAATAGGTAGACAGGCGAGCCTAGCGATCCATCTCATTGTACGTGGGGTTGAAAGGGGCATGAGTCTAAGCGGGTGCAGCACACGAAAGGCGACCTATCAGTCAATGTTTCCTGATAATAGATAGACAGGAGAGCGCAGTGATGCAACCCATTGTACGTGGGGTTGAAAGGGGCATGAGCTAAGCGGGTGCAGCACACGAAAGGCGACCTATCAGTCAATGTTTCCTGATAATAGATAGACAGGAGAGCGCAGTGATGCAACCCATTGTACGTGTGGTTGAAAGGCCCATGAGCGTAAGCGAGTGCAGCGATGAAGGGCGCCCTATCAGTCAATGTTTCTTGATAATAGATAGACAGGCGAGCGCAGCGGGCTGATCCATTGTATGTTGGGGTTGAAGGGGCATGAGCATAAGCGAGTGCGGCACAGGAAGGGTGCCTATCAGTCAATGTTTCTTGATAATAGATAGACAAGCGAGCGCAGCGATCTAACCCATTGTACATGGGGTTGAAAGGGGCATGAGCATAAGCGAGTGCAACGCACGAAGGGCCCCCTATCAGTCAATGTTCCTGATAATAGATAGAAGGCTAGTGCAGCGCGCTCGCCCATTGTACGTGGGGTTGAAAGGCGCATGAGCGTAAGCGAGTGCAGCGAATGAAGTGGGCCCTACCAGCCAATGTTTCTTGATAATAGATAGACAGGCGAGTGCAGCAAGCTATTCCATTGTACAAGGGGTTGAAAGGGGCATGAGCGTGAGCGAATGCAGCGCATGAAGTGCGCCCTACCAGTACCCTAGCTATCCCATTGTACTTGGGGTTGAAAGAGGCATGAGCGTAAATGAATAAAGCGCACGAAGTGCCCCTATCAGTCAATGTTTCTTGATAATAGATAGACAGGAGAGCGCAGCGATCTAACCCATTCCACGTGGGGTTGAAAGGGGCATGAGCATAAGCGAGTGCAGCGCATGAAGTGCGCCCTACCAGTCAATGTTTCTTGATAATAGACAGACAGGCGAGGGCAGCGATGGAACCCATTGTACGTGGGGTTGTAAGGGGCATCAGCGTAAGCGAGTGCAGCGCACGAAGGCGCCCTATCGTCGATGTTTCTTGATAAAAGATAGACAGGCGAGCGCAGCGATCCAACCGATTGTATGTGGGGTTGAAAGGGGCATGAGCATAAGCGAATGCAGCGCATGAAGTGCGCCTTATCAGTCAATGTTTCTTGATAATAGATAGACAGGCAAGGGCAGCGAGCTCACCCATTGTACATGGGAGTGAAAGGGCATGAGCGTAAGTGAGTGCAGCGCACGAAGGGGCCCTATCAGTCAATGTTTCCTGATAATAGATAGACAGGCGAGCGCAGCGAGCTCATCCGTTGTACGTGGGGTTGAAAGGGGCATGGGCGTAAGCGAGTGCAGCGCATGAAGTGTGCCCTACCGGTCAATGTTTCTTGATAATAGATAGACAGGAGTGCAGCGATCTAACCCATTGCACATGGGGTTGAAAGGGGCATGAACGTAAGCGAGTGCAGTGCATGAAGTGCGCCCTACCAGTCAATGCTTCTTGATAATAGATAGACAGACGAGCGCAACGATCTAACCCATTGTACATGGGGTTGAACGAGGCATTAACATAAGCGAATGCAGCGCGCGAAGTGCTCCCTATCAGTCTATGTTTCCTGATAATAGATAGATAAGCGAGCGCAGTGAGCTAACCCATTGTACATGGGGATAAAAGGGGCATGAGCACAAGCGAATGCAGCGCGCGAAGTGCTCCCTATCAGTCTATGTTTCCTGATAATAGATAGATAAGCGAGGGCAGCGATCTAACCCATTGTACGTAGTGTTGCAAAGGGGCATGAGCGTAAGCGTGTGCAGCGCACAAAGGGCGCCCTATCAGTCAATGTTTCTTGATAATAGATAGACAGGCGAGCGCAGCGATCTAACCCATTGTACATGGGGTTGAAAGGGGCATGAGCATAAGCGAGTGCAGCGCACGAAGGGCCCCCTATCAGTCAATGTTTCCTGATAATAGATAGAAAGGCTAGTGCAGCGCGCTTGCCATTGTACGTGGGGTTGAAAGGCGCATGAGCGTAAGCGAGTGCAGCGCATGAAGTGCGCCCTACCAGCCAATGTTTCTTGATAATAGATAGACAGGCGACCGCAGCAAGCTATCTCATTGTACAAGGGGTTGAAAGGGGCATGAGCGTGAGCGAATGCAGCGCATGAAGTGCGCCCTACCAGTACCCTAGCTATCCCATTGTACATGGGGTTGAAAGAGGCATGAGCGTAATGAATAAAGCGCACGAAGTGCCCCTATCAGTCAATGTTTCCTGATAATAGATAGACAGGAGCGCAGCGATGCAATCCATTGTACATGGGATGAAAGGGGCATGAGCGTAAGCAAATAAAGTGCACGAAGTGCTTGCATCAGTCAATGTTTCTTGAAAAGATAGACAGGCGAGCGCAGCGATCTAACCCATTGTACGTGGGGTTGAAAGGGACATCAGCGTAAGCAAGTGCAGCGCATGAAGGGCCCCTATCAGTCAATGTTTCTGATAATAGATAGACAGCTGAGCGCAGCGAGCTATCCCATTGTACGAGGGGTTTGAAACTGGGCATGAGCGTAAGCGAATGCAGCACACGAAGTGGCCCTATCAGTCAATGTTTCTTGATAATACATAGACAGGCGAGGGCAGCGATCCAACCCATTGTACGTGGGGTTGAAAGGGGCATGAGCATAAGTGAGTGCAGCGCATGTAGTGCGCCTTATCAGTCAATGTTTCTTGATAATAGATAGACAGGCAAGGCAGCGACCTATCCCATTGTACATGGGGTTAAAGGGCATGAGCGTAATCGAACGAAGTGCACGAGTGGAACCTATCTGTCAATGTTTCTTGATAATAGATAGACAGGCGAGCGCAGCGATCTAACCATTGTACGTGGGGTTGGAAGGGGCATGAGGGTAAGAGTGCAGCGCACAAAGGCGCCTATCAGTCAATGTTTGCTGATAATGGATAGACAGGCGAGCACAGCGATCTAACTCATTGTAATTGGGGTTGAAAGGGGCATGAGCATAAGAGAGTGCAGCGCACAAAGGGCCTATCAGTCAATGTTTCTGATAATAGATAGACAGGCGAGCGCAGCGATCTCATCCAATTGTACGTGGGGTTAAAAGTGGCATGAGCGTAAGCGAGTGCAGCGCACAGGCGCCCTATCAGTCAACGTTTCTTGATAATAGATAGACAGGCGAGCACAACAATCTAACCCATTGTACGTGGGGTTGAAAGGGGCATGAGCATAAGAGAGTGCAGCGCACAAAGGGCCCCTATCAGTCAATGTTTCCTGATAATAGATAGACAGGCGAGCGCAGCGAGCTCATCCATTGTACGTGGGGTTAAAAGTGGCATGAGCGTAAGCGAGTGCAGCGCATGCAGTGCGCCCTACCAGTCAACGTTTCTTGATAATAGATAGACAGGCGAGCACAACAATCTAACCCATTGTACGTGGGGTTGAAAGGGGCATCAGCGTAAGCGATGCAGCGCACGAAGGGCCCCCTATCAGTCAATGTTTCCTGATAATAGATAAAAAGGCGAGCGCAGCAAGCTCACCCATTGTACATGGGGTTGAAAGGGGCATGAGCGTAAGCAAGATAAAATAAGAGAACTAAGATAGTCTAACTAAAATTGCTTGATTTACCTCGACTTTGGTAGGCCGTTTCTCAGTGTCCAAGAGCCGTTTTTGTCCTAAAAGTCCATAGTAGTCGTCAGCAGAGTGTGGCGAGGCAAATGAGCCGTAGCTTTAGTTGTTCCATTGTGTTTTAGTACGGTTTCTAGCCGCTTTTCAAAGTCCTATTTTGCTGCTTTTCCATGGCCGCCACCTAGGCAAAGTTGCGATATTCGAGCCAAAGTTTCTATTTTTGGACTCAGGTCGGAACAATGGTTTCGCGAATACGAGACTCGCCTCAGTCCTCGCTCTGCGCGAGCACGGGGGGACATCGCATAGAATAGAATTCTTTCACTGACTTCACTTTTGTCAGAAAAAATGGCTGCTGAAGCGATTTCTGAAAGTGTAAAGGCTAAACTGCAGGATAAATTGAGGAGAAAAAGCGAGGAGTCTCTGTGTGCTCGTATCAAAAATGTTTTCGAAACTAAATTTAGGCAAGGAAGTGATCTCATAATGAACGAAGAACAGCTAGAAAGCGGAAAGATTCTCTTGGAATTGAAGAGAAGGTTTGCTGACATAGTGGACGTTGACAATGGAGGGCCACTACATTCTGCAAGGGCTGTGATTGACGAGCATGGAAATGCAACTTTTCAAGTTCTGCATCAAGTCCATTGTGTTATGAAACTTGCAAAGGAAGATGGTGTTGTCGATGAGGACTCCTTCAAAGATTTGATGGAGTTCTTTGGGCCTCAATATTTTTTTTGCGTTGGGATGTGCCATTCTGAATTCGATGAAATATCAAAGAATATCCACATCATTCTAAAAAATAAGGAGGAATTGAAGTATCCTTTCCACAGAATTGTCAGCAAAAAATGTCTCCATTGGTTTAAAGTAGGAAAAAATATAAGTAAAAAACAAAGAGAAAAGGGAGCTACCTGTGGAGAATGTAAAGCTTTTTTCAGATATACAAGAAGGATGAAACTAAAAAATGAAAGGGAGTCAGCTGGATCATCCAGAATGCAGAATCGCTTAAAAGCTTCATCTAACTTTGGCATTTCTAAGTTAACCCCAGTAAGCAAGCAAAGAAGACTCCTCGCCACTACATGGAAGCGTGCAGACCAGCAGAAGAAGATCCAAATGTATAAACAAAAGCTGCAAGAGCTCGAAGTTGAAATGGACGAGAATCAAAATCAAGAAATGGAATTCATTGTACAATGGATCAATCAAAATGCTGTGAATGATTTGGAATCAATTTTGGCTGAGTCTGAAAATGAAGGAATGGCTGATGTTGTTAGAGAGAAATGGCTCAAAGATACAGAAGACAGACAGACATTTTACAGGGATCAATTTTCTAATCAAGGTATTACTGCACTATTTATTTTGCAAAAATTCTTATTGTTATAAGCAAAGTATTGTGAAACTTCTGGGATATTATTATGAATATATTGTACCTATACACTCTTTTTTAATAAGAATATCTAAAGTTATGCCCAGGCTTGATCTTTTCCATTGTTATTCATAAATTTCCACTGTTTTTTCACAATTTTGAGCTGCGATATTCTTATAAAATTTATCCCTATAAAAAGAGTGTACATGGAAAATGTTTATGTTAAAAAAGGAGGGTACACATATTTTTTATAAGAAAGCATGGCAATACTTCACAAGGCAAAAACTTGAGGAATTCTACCTACTGGGCAGAGGACTGCTAAGGCATTCAAAAATTATAGTTGCGAGGCAATTGGCCATGAAACTCATACAGGAACATACAGCAGCTAGCCAGAAAAAGAACCCTTTGGGCATGAAAAATATGTTAAACTTAATTACAAATCTAAAAATTAACCTTAAATATCAAATTTTCTTTCAGGTAAAACACAATCAAATGGTAATCGATGGAGCATGATAACATATAGAATGGGTAAGAGATCCATATTCTGTTTTGGGTATATTTTTTTCATTTTTATTTTGGATTTATTAATATGACCATGATTATTATGATTTATTATTGAATTATGAACACCTCACTTGGCTGTCACAAAATGATGTATTCTGATTTGGGAAATGTTATTCAGGAGGTTTAGAGCCAATTTTCAGACAATATTTAAAATTCTAGGGCACTGTCTGGCCCTGGCTCAACGTGCCATTGCCTTCCAAAGAGTTTCATTAACAGCAGAGAGAACCAATATGTTACAATTTTCCAAGTTCTATGTTTTGCAATATTTCTAGACACAGTTATGCTAATATAAACTACTAAATTCTTGATTTGAGTAACCCACTTTTACAGTACAGTAGACTTAGTAGATTTAGTCAAATATTTGCTTCAAAACTATTCAATTTGTTTGGGGTAAACATTCTAAAATTTCAATTTACTAACGATACTATTGATGAAACAGAATCTGATTTCCTTGAATAGACCCAAGTTTATTATATCCTTGCACAGCAGACTAAAGTGTAATCGTTTCTCTATAAAATATAAAGGAAATCTTCATTTTTATTTATTCACAGCACTTGCAATTTACATCAGATCGCCAGCAGCCTACAATGCTTTGAAAAGTTTTCAAATACTTCAGCTGCCATCGACCAAGAGTCTTCAGTTATTTACTTCTGTGAGAAATCATACCCCGGGAGTAAATGAAGAGTATATTGAAGAGAAGATGCAAGACTATCAAGCTATGTGTGATGAGAAAGTGAAAAATGGGTTTAAGAAACCGCTTGGTGTTGGCATCTTGATATTTGACGAAGTCAAAGTTATTGGAAAAGTTATGCTTAACATGAAAAACGAAAAATTTTTGGGTTTAGCTATGTCAGAAGATGAAATGTGCAGTCTTCATGACATTTATAAAAATTTGGATTCAGTCGAACCTGTTGCTGCTGAGTACATGCTACAATATCTGTGGCGAGATTTAACTTCAGATTTTGATGTGATTGGTCCATTTTATAGTTTTAAAGCAACAATTGATAATACCATTGTTATTGAGACATTGCTGGAAACAATGAGATCTTTCCATAATTATGGATTTAAAACAACTTCTGTTGTTTGTGATGGAGCTAGTAGTAACATGGCAGCCATCAAGCTCCTTACAACTGGGAAAAGAGGAGCTTTTGGTGTTTCAATGATCCAATGGCTAAACACCATGTGGAGCCATGGTTCGAAAACCCTTTCGATTCTGATCTTAAAGTGTTTTGTATCATCTGTCCTTCACACCAGGTATGTTTATTTGACAAACCTTTTTGAGTAAGATTAACATTGAATGCTCTTAATATTGAATTTTATTTTCCTTCCAAATTTTAGCTCATATTGTTCATAACTGGTCCAATTGAGGATGGACTAATTTCAAATAATTCCATACCTTTTTCTCAGATATTGATATCATTTTTTAGCTGAAAAACATGGTCAATGCTTTATTTGCTTCAAGAAACGGGGGAACAAAAGCATTTCAGATGGAAAAATCAGGTCCTATGTTTGGATGGAAGGCAATAGTTGGCATGTGGAAACGAGAATGCAGTAGAGTAGAGGCTGGTGCTATGAGAATGGTTCCGAAATTGCTGCCATCGTATATTCAACGTGATGCATGGACGAAGTTAAATGTTGCCCAGCAAAAATTGTGCAAGTGAGTCTTATTTTTAATTTTTCCTGAATTTTTTGTATGTACTCTGTGACAAATTTTGGTAGATGAGATATTTTTCAAGGGTGTAGCCAGAATGTATGTTTGGGGTCTGGCAAAAACTTTTTGAGACCAATTTATAACATAGATAAAACGTAAGTCCAGATAAATTTTTAATCCACATACTTCACAACATTAGAAAACGTTGGAAAACCCCCTTAACAGTGGACATGTCACTCAGTGAGTCATAATTGCCATATAAACAGTCTAAAGACTTTTCTGAAAGTTTGTATTTTGGCTACGCTCCTGATTTATTTCAAAGTCATAATTTTTAATTGGAACAATTTAATTTTAATTCCTCACACAAAAACAAATTCTCAAAGAACTGCTCAATTGTGCACAGATAGACTAGAAGTGGTCATTTATAATATACTTTTGTCATTCATTTGCAGCAAGACAATGTGCTTACTGAACTGTACGATTATGTTCACAAAGGAGAGGGTACTGATTGTGTGTCAACCAATTTATCTGGAGATTACCTTGCTGCATGCAATAAGATTTTTGAGAGAGGAATTTTATCCAATGAGAAAATTACAATCAACGATATGTCCATCATGCAGAATATACTTGAAGGATATACTTTTTTTGAAGATTGGTGGGAGAATTTATACAATGGAGGTGATTTCAAGCCAAATGACTCAGCTGAGAGAAGGTTTATCTCCTGGCAAACATGGGACCTACTGAGAATTGTAATTTTTGGTTTCCAAGGCCTAGTAAAATCATTCCTTGCTCAGCATCCTGATTATTATATATTCCCTTTGAAAGTTAATGGAAGTGCTGTAGAAACACTCTTTTCACAGTTCAAGTTCGAAACCAACAGCAAGCTGAATTCAGTCAACTATGCAAATGCAAGATCAAGGGTGTTGATGAAGAAAGACATTTCCGGCAGTGCAAAAGCTGCACACGGGTACAGGGACACCCCATTGTATGTGAAAGACAAAGAATTGAAGCGGAAATCAAAGAAGTGAAAAATAAAATTTAACTCAAACAATCAAGAACATGTGATTTACTAACACATTACAACCAACTAAAACTTATTAAATGGTTTAAATCCAAACAAAGATATTTCAAGTTTCAAAAACTTTAATGTTTGATCTTTTTTCCACTTGATAGAGGTCATCTCTGATTGTTGTTCCACCTTTTACAAGCTTTCCATTAGTGTTTGCGATCAAGCTGTAGTGTGTCTGAATAAACTGGCCAACTCTCGAATGAACAATTTTATTTTGCCACCAGGAAAAAAACTTGTTAATATTTTGAGTAGAGAACAGCATGTCATTCTTCACAATATTTTTTTTTATGTATTCCACTGTTTGAATATATGTCTGCTTCAACGAATCGCATTGTTTCACGTTGGAAGATGTTATCTACACAAAAGTACAAATAAAATCAACCAAAAAATATAACAAATGATTGCATATTTCATAGAATCTTTTTGCATTGGTATAAATACTATATATATCTGCAAGATTGAATAGACTTTACATTTAAATGCAGCATGGTTTAAAAGTGAATAAATTCCTCTCCCAGGTGGCGCAAACATTCAAAATTTAGACAGGGATGCTGCTCATCATACATATTTGGTTCAGGTTTCGAATTTGGCCAAATTCTATTTCTTCTGGGTTGGCAAATTTATGAGCTATTTCTCTGGGTTTTGCGAAATTTCCACTATTTTTCTGGGTCTGATAAATATCCAGCAATTCTTTGGGGTGGTGTTCCAATTTTTGCATTACATCCTTGAATCATTTGAATGAAGTCTATCATGCTATAATCATCTAGTCTGAGAGACTATCAAACCTGTGTATGAGATATCACATAGTCTATATGATATAATAACCAAGTAACTGAGAAATTAATCTGTACAGCTCAAGTTTGCAGTTTGCTTCTTGAGTCATTCTATTTTTTGGGGTTTGAATTTTGGGTCATCCTATTTTTTTGGGTTGTTGAAAATTTTTTCTGAACAAGCATCTCTGTCAAAGAAATGCTTGTGTGCCCCCTGGGATTTGTCTGATGCTTACCTGAATAAGTTTGTCTCCATATATTTTCATGCCACCAGGATGAACAGTAAGGTTTATGGTTTGATCCAATAACCTCAGGTACGGCAAGAAAACCCATTTGGGAATGAAAAGCCATCCTCTGTCTCTTTCCAATAATGCAGCTGGGATTGCATGAATGTTCTTTTCTCCTTCGGTGTCATTACAAGGCAATACACAAACTTTCTGAACTCAATCAATGATTTCCATTGTGCTTCCTTTGCTTTGTAACTCTCTCTTCTCAGCTTAGCAATTCTTCGCTTCACGCATTTGTATATCTTCCCGAAACACCCACCACCAATTGTCAACAATGAAATAGCAGGATTGAGTTGTCATGGGTTCTTTAATGCTATCAGCTTCATTCCCGTTATTGTGCTTCAACTCCATCATATTGCTTTGAATAAAGTTGAAGATACCCATAGCAATAGCATGGACAACACATGCAAAATCATCTTTATTTTCATTTAATAAGGTCTGCTTATTTGAATTGAACCATTTTGATAATGGCGATGAAGACTGATGGATAATGTCTCTCACATAAAATGTAAATTTGACGCGGTAGACAGATTGCCTGTCTTTTGGCTTTTTTCTCAGACATTCTTCTGCAATTTTCAAGGCCTTTAGAAAAAATGTTCTCACAGTTCTTTCCAGTTCATCGGTTTCTTCCAGCATTTGCACAATCTTCATCCTATTTTCATTTTTCTGGATGTGAAGCTCAGAGCCAAGAAATCGACGTGTAAAATTTGCCACCGTAGTGACTGATGTTTTTTTTCGAAAGTTTTTGATCATTTTCCTAAAAGCTGCCTTTTTCATCACGTTGGACGATTTTGTTTTCTCAGAATTAGGCCTATTCTTTCCTTTGGCTTTCTTTCCTTTTCCTTCTTCGCGATCACTGTCATCTGTTCTTGCTTTTTTATTCTTCGACTTCTTGTTACTGCCAACATCGAGCTCTTCTGCGTTTTCTGAGAGAATAAAATCTAACAGCTCGTCTGTTTCAGCGTATGCAACCTTTCTTTTGCACCTTCTCCCTTCTCGCCCATGAGATTTAGCAGCCATTTTTTCTGACAAAAGTGAAGTCAGTGAAAGAATTCTATTCTATGCGATGTCCCCCCGTGCTCGCGCAGAGCGAGGACTGAGGCGAGTCTCGTATTCGCGAAACCATTGTTCCGACCTGAGTCCAAAAATAGAAACTTTGGCTCGAATATCGCAACTTTGCCTAGGTGGCGGCCATGGAAAAGCAGCAAAATAGGACTTTGAAAAGCGGCTAGAAACCGTACTAAAACACAATGGAACAACTAAAGCTACGGCTCATTTGCCTCGCCACACTCTGCTGACGACTACTATGGACTTTTTAGGACAAAAACGGCTCTTGGACACTGAGAAACGGCCTACCAAAGTCGAGGTAAATCAAGCAATTTTAGTTAGACTATCTTAGTTCTCTTATTTTATCTTGGCGTAAGCGAGTGCAGCGCACGAAGGGCGCCCTATCAGTCAATGTTTCCTAATAATAGATAGAGAGGCGAGCGCAGCGAGCTCATCCATTGTATGTGGGGTTCAAAGGGGCATGAGCGTAAGCGAGTGCAGCGCATCAAGTGCGCCCTTCCAGTCAATGTTTCTTGATAATAGATGACAGGCGAGTGCACTAGCTATCCCATTCTATGGGGTTCAAAGGAGCATGAGCGTAACGAATGCAGCGCAAAGTGCGCCATATCAGTCAAGTTTCTTGATAATAGATAGACAGGAGAGCGCAGCGATCTAATCCATTCTACGTGGGGTTGAAAGGGGCATGAGCGTAAGCGAGTGCAGCGCACGAAGGGCGCCTATCAGTCGATGTTTCTTGATAATAGATAGACAGGAGAGCGCAGTGATCTAAACCGTTGTACGTGGTTGAAAGGGCATGAGTGTAAGCGGTGCAGCGCACGAAAGGCGACCTATCAGTCAATGTTTCCTGATAATAGATAGACAGGAGAGCGCAGCGATGCAATCCATTGTACGTGGGGTTGAAAGGGGCATCAGCGTAAGCGAGTGCAGCGCACGAAGGGCCCCCCATCAGTCAATGTTTTCCTGATAATAGATAAAAGGCGAGCGCAGCAAGCTCACCCATTGTACATGGGGTTGAAAGGGGCATGAGCGTAAGCGAGTGCAGCGCACGAAGGGCGCCCTATCAGTCAATGTTTCCTAATAATAGATAGACAGGCGAGCGCAGCGAGCTCATTAATTGTATGTGGGGTTCAAAGGGGCATGAGCGTAAGCGAGTGCAGCGCATCAAGTGCGCCCTTCCAGTCAATGTTTCTTGATAATAGATTGACAGGCGAGTGCAACTAGCTATCCATTTCTACATGGGGTTCAAAGGAGCATGAGCGTAACCGAATGCAGCGCACAAAGTGCGCCATATCAGTCAAAGTTTCTTGATAATAGATAGACAGGAGAGCGCAGCGATCTAATCCATTCTACGTGGGTTGAAAGGGGCATGAGCGTAAGCGAGTGCAGCGCACGAAGGGCGCCCTATCGGTCGATGTTTCTTGATAAAAGATAACAGGCAAGCGCAGCGATCCAACCGATTGTACATGGGGTTGAAAGGGGCATGAGCATAAGTGAGTGCAGCGCACGAAGTGCGCCCTATCAGTCAATGCTTCTTGATAATAGATAGACAGGAGAGCGCAGTGATCTAAACCGTTGTACGTGGAATTGAAACTGGCATGAGTGTAAGCGGGTGCAGCGCACGAAAGGCGACCTATCAGTCAATGTTTCCTGATAATAGATAGACAGAGAGCGCAGTGATCTAAACGGTTGTACGTGGGGTTGAAACTGGCATGAGTGTAAGTGGGTGCAGCGCACGAAAGGCGACCTATCAGTCAATGTTTCCTGATAATAGATAGACAGGGAGGCGCAGCGATGCAATCCATTGTACGTGGGGTTGAAAGGGGCTTGAGCGTAAGCGAACGAAGTGCACGAAGTGCCCCTATCAGTCAATGGTTCTTGATAATAGATAGACAGGCGAGCGCAGTGATCTAATCCATTGTACGTGGGGTTGAAAGGGGCATGAGGTAAGCGAGTGCAGCGCACAAAGGGCGCCTATCAGTCAAGGTTTCTTAATAATGGATAGACAGGTGAACGCTTCGAGCTATCCCATTGTACATGGGGTTGAACGGGGCATTAACATAAGCGAATGCAGCCCTGACTTGCGTCCTATCACTCAATGTTTCTTGATAATAGGTAGACAGGCGAGCCAGCGATCCAACTCATTGTACTGGGGTTGAAAGGGGCATGAGTCTAAGCGGTGCAGCACACGAAGGCGACCTATCAGTCAATGTTTCCTGATAATAGATAGACAGGAGAGCGCAGTGATGCAACCCATTGTACGGGGTTGAAAGGTGCATGAGCGTAAGCGGGTGCAGCGCACAAAGTGCGCCCTATCAGTCAATTTTTTTATAATAGATAGACAAGCGAGCGCAGTGAGCTAACCCATTGTACATGGGATGAAAGGGGCATGAGCGTAAGCAAATAAAGTGCACGAAGTGCTTGTATCAGTCAATGTTTCTTGATAAAAGATAGACAGGCGAGCGCAGCGATCTAACCCATTGTACGTGGGGTTGAAAGGGACATCAGCGTAAGCAAGTGCAGCGCATGAAGGCCCCTATCAGTCAATGTTTCCTGATAATAGATAGACGGCTGAGCGCAGCGAGCTATCCCATTGTACATGGGGTTTAACTGGGCATGAGCGTAAACGAATGCAGCACACGAAGTGGCCCTATCAGTCAATGTTTCTTGATAATACATAGACAGGCGAGCGCAGCGATCCAACCCATTGTACGTGGGGTTGAAAGGGGCATGAGCATAAGTGAGTGCAGCGCATGAAATGCCTTATCAGTCAATGTTTCTTGATAATAGATAGACAGGCAAGGGAGCGACCTATCCCATTGTACATGGGGTTGAAAGGGGCATGAGCGTAATCGAGGCATGAACCTATCTGTCAATGTTTCTTGATAATAGATAGACAGGCGAGCGCAGCGATCTAACCAATTGTACCTGGGGTTGAAAGGGGCATGAGCATAAGTGAGTGCAGCGCACAAAGGCCCTATCAGTCAATGTTTCCTGATAGTAGATAGACAGGCGAGCGCAGCGAGCTCATGCATTGTACGTGGGGATAAAAGGGGCATGAGCACAAGCGAAGCAGCGTGCGAAGTGCCCCTATCAGTCAATTTCCTGATAATAGATAGACAGGCGAGGGCAGCAAGATCCCATTGTACATGGGGATGAAAGGGGCATGAGCGTAAGCGAATGAAGCGCACGAAGTGCCCTATCAGTCAATATTTCTTGACAATGGATAGACAGGTCAGCGCAGCGATCTAACTCATTGTACGTGGGGTTGAAAGGGGCATGAGCGTAAGCGAGTGCAGCGCACAAAGTGCGCCCTATCAGTCATTTTTTTATAATAGATAGACAAGCGAGCGCAGTGAGCTAACCCATTGTACATGGGGGTGAAAGGGGCATGAGCGTAAGCAAATAAAGTGCACGAAGTGCCCGTATCAGTCAATGTTTCTTGATAAAAGATAGACAGGCGAGCGCAGCGATCTAACCCATTGTACGTGGGGTTGAAAGGGCATGAGCGTAAGCGAGTGCAGCGCATGAAGTGCACCCTATCAGCCAATGTCTCCTGATAATAGATAGACAGGCGAGCGCAGCGAGCTCACCCATTGTACGTGGGGTTGAAAGGGGCATGTGCGTAAGCGAGTGCAGCAAAGAAGTGCACCCTACCAGTCAATATTTCTTGATAATAGATAGACAGGCGAGGACAGCGATCCAACCATTGTACTGGGGTTGAAAGCATGAGCATAAGTGAGTGCAGCGCATGAAGTGCCCTATCAGTCAATGTTTCTTGATAATAGATAGACAGGCAAGGGCAGCGACCTATCCCATTGTACGTGGGGTTGAAAGGGGCATGAGCGTAATCGAACGAAGTGCACGAGGTGAACCTATCTGTCAATGTTTCTTGATAATAGATAGACAGGCGAGCGCAGCGATCTAACCAATTGTACGTGGGGTTGAAGGGGCATGAGGGTAAGGGAGTGCAGCGCAAAGGGCGCCCTATCAGTCAATGTTTGCTGATAATGATAGACAGGCGAGCACAGCGATCTAACTCATTGTAATTGGGGTTGAAAGGGGCATGAGCATAAGAGAGTGCAGCGCACAAAGGGCCCCTACCAGTCAACGTTTCTTGATAAGATAGACAGGCGAGCACAAAGGAGCTACCCATTGTACATGGGGTTGAAAGGGGCATGAGCTTAAGCGAGTGCAGCGCACGAGGGCCCTATCAGTCAATTTCTGATAATGATAGACAGGAGAGTGAAGCGATCTAACCCATTTGCACATGGGGTTGAAAGGGGCATGAACGTAAGCGAGTGCAACACGAAGTGCGCCCTATCAGTCAATGTTTCTGATAATAGTAGACAGGCGGCACAGTGAGCTAACCCATTGTACGTGGGGTTAAAAGGGCATGAGCGTAAGCGAGTGCAGCGCACAAAGTGCCCTATCAGTCAATTTTTTTAAACTAGATAGACAAGCGAGCGCAGTGAGCTAACCCATTGTACATGGGGATGAAAGGGGCATGAGCGTAAGCAAATAAAGTGCACGAAGTGCCCGTACCAGTCAATGTTTCTTGATAAGAGATAGACAGGCGAGCGCAGCGAGCTAACCCATTGTATGTGGGGCTGAAAGGGCATGAGCGTAAGCGAGTGCAGCGCAAAAAGTGCGCCCTACCAGTCAAATTTCTTGATAGGATAGACAGGTAGCGCAGCGATCTAACTCATTGTACGTGGGGTTGAAAGGGGATGAGCGTAAGCGAGTGCAGCGCACGAAGGCGCCCTATCAGTCAATGCTTCCTATTAATAGATAGACAGGCGAACGCAGCGAGCTCATCCATTGTATGTGGGGTTGAAAGGGGCATGAGCGTAAGCGTGTGCAGCGCATGGAGTGCGCCCTACCAGTCAATGTTTCCTGATAATAGATAGACAGGCGAGCGCAGCGAGCTCACCCATTGTACGTGGGGTTGAAAGGGGCATGAGCGTAAGGCGAGTGCAGCGCATGAAGTGAGCCCTACCAGTCAATGTTTGCTGATAATAGATAGACAGGCGAGCGCAGCGAGCTCATCCAGTGTACATGGGGTTGAAAGGGGCATGAGCGTAAATGAATGAAGCGCACGAAGTGCCCCTATCAGTCAATGTTGCTTGATATAAGATAGACGGGTGAGTGCAGCGATCTAGCCCACTGTACGTGGGGTTGAAAGGAGCATGAGCGTAAGCAAATGCAGTGCACGAAGTGCGCCCTATTAGTCAAATTTCTTGATAGTAGATAGACAGGAGAGCACAGCGATCTAACCCATTGTACGTGGGTTGAATGGGCATGAGCGTAAGCGAGTGCAGCGCATGAAATGCACCCTATCAGCCAATGTTTCCTGATAATAGATAGACAGGCGAGCGCAGCGAGCTCACCCATTGTATTGGGGCTGAAAGGGGCATGAGCGTAAGCGAGTGCAGCGCAAAAGTGCGCCCTACCAGTCAATATTTCTTGATAATGGATAGACAGGTGAGCGCAGCGATCTAACTCATTGTACGTGGGGTTGAAAGGGGCATGAGCGTAAGCGAGTGCAGCGCACGAAGGCGCCCTATCAGTCAATGCTTCCTATTAATAGATAGACAGGCGAACGCAGCGAGCTCATCCATTGTATGTGGGGTTGAAAGGGGCATGAGCGTAAGCGTGTGCAGCGCATGGAGTGCGCCCTACCAGTCAATGTTTCCTGATAATAGATAGACAGGCGAGCGCAGCGAGCTCACCCATTGTACGTGGGGTTGAAAGGGGCATGAGCGTAAGCGAGTGCAGCGCATGAAGTGAGCCCTACAGTCAATGTTTGCTGATAATAGATAGACAGGCGAGCGCAGCGAGCTCATCCAGTGTACATGGGGTTGAAAGGGGCATGAGCGTAAATGAATGAAGCGCACGAAGTGCCCCTATCAGTCAATGTTGCTTGATATAAGATAGACGGGTGAGTGCAGCGATCTAGCCCACTGTACGTGGGTTGAAAGGAGCATGAGCGTAAGCAAATGCAGTGCACGAAGTGCGCCCTATTAGTCAAATTTTCTTGATAGTAGATAGACAGGAGAGCACAGCGATCTAACCCATTGTACGTGGGGTTGAATGGGGCATGAGCGTAAGCGAGTGCAGCGCATGAAATGCCCCTATCAGTCAATGCTTCCTAATAATAGATAGACAGGCGAACGCAGCGAGCTCATCCATTGTATGTGGGTTGAAAGGGGCATGAGCGTAAGCGTGTGCAGCGCATGGAGTGCGCCCTACCAGTCAATGTTTCCTGATAATAGATAGACAGGCGAGCGCAGCGAGCTCACCCATTGTACGTGGGGTTGAAAGGGGCATGAGCGTAAGCGAGTGCAGCATGAAGTGAGCCCTACCAGTCAATGTTTGCTGATAATAGATAGACAGGCGAGCGCAGCGAGCTCATCCAGTGTACATGGGGTTGAAAGGGGCATGAGCGTAAATGAATGAAGCGCACGAAGTGCCCCTATCAGTCAATGTTGCTTGATATAAGATAGACGGGTGAGTGCAGCGATCTAGCCCACTGTACGTGGGTTGAAAGGAGCATGAGCGTAAGCAAATGCAGTGCACGAAGTGCGCCCTATTAGTCAAATTTTCTTGATAGTAGATAGACAGGAGAGCACAGCGATCTAACCCATTGTACGTGGGGTTGAAAGGGCATGAGTGTAAGCGAGTGCAGCGCACAAAGTGCGCCCTATCAGTAAATTTTTTTTATACTAGATAGACAAGCGAGCGCAGTGAGCTAACCATTGCACATGGGATGAAAGGGGCATGAGCGTAAGCGAGTGCAGCGCATGAAAGGCACCCTATCAGCCAAAGTTTCCTGATAATAGATAGACAGGCGAGCGCAGCGAGCTCACCCATTGTACGTGGGGCTGAAAGGGGCATGAGCGTATGCGAGTGCAGCGCAAAAAGTGCGCCCTACCAGTCAATATTTCTTGATAATGGATAGACAGGTGAGCGCAGCGATCTAACTCATTGTACGTGGGGTTGAAAGGGCATGAGCGTAAGTGAATACAGCGCACGAAGTGCCCTATCAGTCAATGTTTCTGATAATAGATAGACAGGCAAGCGCAGTGATCAACCCATTGTACGTGGGTTGAAAGAGGATGAGCGTAAGCGAATGAATCGCACGAAAGGGCGCCCTATCAGTCAATGTTTCCTAATAATAGATAGACAGGCGAGCGCAGCGAGCTCATCCATTGTATGTGGGTTCAAAGGGGCATGAGCGTAAGCGAGTGCAGCGCATCAAGTGCGCCCTTCCAGTCAATGTTTCTTGATAATAGATTGACAGGCGAGTGCAACTAGCTATCCCATTGTACATGGGGTTCAAAGGAGCATGAGCGTAACGAATGCAGCGCACAAAGTGCGCCATATCAGTCAAAGTTTCTTGATAAAGATAGACAGGAGAGCGCAGCGATCTAATCCATTCTACGTGGGTTGAAAGGGGCATGAGCGTAAGCGAGTGCAGCGCACGAAGGGCGCCCTATCGGTCGATGTTTCTTTGATAAAAGATAAACAGGCAAGCGCAGCGATCCAACCGATTGTACGTGCGGTTGAAAGGGGCATGAGCATAAGTGAGTGCAGCGCACGAAGTGCGCCCTATCAGTCAATGCTTCTTGATAATAGATAGACAGGAGAGCGCAGTGATCTAAACCGTTGTACGTGGGGTTGAAACTGGCATGAGTGTAAGCGGGTGCAGCGCACGAAAGGCGACTATCAGTCAATGTTTCCTGATAATAGATAGACAGGAGAGCGCAGTGATCTAACGGTTGTACGTGGGGTTGAAACTGGCATGAGTGTAAGGGTGCAGCGCACGAAAGGCGACCTACCGGTCAATGTTTCCTGATAATAGATAGACAGGAGAGCGCAGCGATCAATCCATTGTACGTGGGTTGAAAGGGGCTTGAGCGTATGCGAACGAAGTGCACGAAGTGCCCCTATCAGTCAATGTTCTTGATAATAGATAGACAGGCGAGCGCAGCGATCTAACCCATTTACGTGGGTTAAAAGGGCATGATAAGCGAGTGCAGCGCAAAAAGTCGCCCTACCAGTCAATATTTCTTGATAATGGATAGACAGGTGAGCGCAGCGATCTAACTCATTGTACGTGGGGTTGAAAGGGGCATGAGCGTAAGCGAGTGCAGCGCACGAAGGGCGCCCTATCAGTCAATGCTTCCTATTAATAGATAGACAGGCGAACGCAGCGAGCTCATCCATTGTATGTGGGTTGAAAGGGGCATGAGCGTAAGCGTGTGCAGCGCATGGAGTGCGCCCTACCAGTCAATGTTTCCTGATAATAGATAGACAGGCGAGCGCAGCGAGCTCACCCATTGTACGTGGGGTTGAAAGGGGCATGAGCGTAAGCGAGTGCAGCGCATGAAGTGAGCCCTACCAGTCAATGTTTGCTGATAATAGATAGACAGGCGAGCGCAGCGAGCTCATCCAGTGTACATGGGGTTGAAAGGGCATGAGCGTAAATGAATGAAGCGCACGAAGTGCCCCTATCAGTCAATGTTGCTTGATATAAGATAGACGGGTGAGTGCAGCGATCTAGCCCACTGTACGTGGGGTTGAAAGGAGCATGAGCGTAAGCAAATGCAGTGCACGAAGTGCGCCCTATTAGTCAAATTTCTTGATAGTAGATAGACAGAGAGCACAGCGATCTAACCC
>RQOL01000552.1:0-28298 GCA_013076295.1 Sanderia malayensis
GTTTGGGGTCTTTCCACTGCTGGCTCTAAATGGTCATCTTTTTTCTTTTAGAACCAATTCAAGGATCATCGACTCAGGGTATGCTTACTTTATCTTCCATGTTTATTCTTGATTCAATTCTTTTTTGTAATTGCACAGTTTGCGGCCTTTCCACTCCTGGCTCTAAATGGTCATTTTTTTTCTTTTAGAACGAATTCAAGGATCATCGACTCAGGGTATGCTTACTTTATCTTCCATGTTTATTCTTAATTCAATTCTCTCTTGTAATTGCACAGTTTGGGGTCTTTCCACTGCTTGTTCTAAATGGTCATCTTTCTTCTTTTAGAACCAATTCAAGGATCATCGACTCAGCGTATGCTTACTTTATCTTCATTGTTTATTCTTAATTCAAGTCTCTTTTGTAATTGCACAGTTTGCGGCCTTTCCACTGCTTGTTCTAAATGGTCATCTTTCTTCTTTTAGAACCAATTCAAGGATCATCGACTCAGCGTATGCTTACTTTATCTTCATTGTTTATTCTTAATTCAATTCTCTTTTGTAACTGCACAGTTTGGGGTCTTTCCACTGCTGGCTCTAAATGGTCATCTTTTTTCTTTTAGAACCAATTCAAGGATCATCGACTCAGCGTATGCTTACTTTATCTTCCATGTTTATTTTTGATTCAATTCTCTTTTGTAATTGCACAGTTTGCGGCCTTTCCACTCCTGGCTCTAAATGGTCATTTTTCTTCTTTTAGAACCAATTCAAAGATCATCGACTCAGGGTATGCTTACTTTATCTTCATTGTTTATTCTTGATTCAATTCTCTCTTGTAATTGCACAGTTTGGGGCCTTTCCACTGCTGGCTCTAAATGGTCATCTTTTTTCTTTTAGAGCCAATTCAAGTATCAGCGACTCAGCGTATGCTTACTTTATCTTCATTGTTTATTCTTAATTCAATTTTCTTTTGTAATTGCACAGTTTGCGGCCTTTCCACTGCTTGTTCCAAATGGTCATTTTTCTTCTTTTAGAACCAATTCAAGGATCATCGACTCAGCGTATGCTTACTTTATCTTCATTGTTTATTCTTAATTCAATTCTTTTTTGTAACTGCACAGTTTGTGGCCTTTCCACTGCTAAATGGTCATCTTTCTTCTTCTAGAACCAATTCAAGGATCATTGGCTCAGAGTAATATGCCGTTGCACTCATGGAGCTTCCACGCTTTCTTTTACCGAATTTGATGATATATCTCAATTCAAAATTTATTTTGCCTGCATTATATTTGTTTCTGTTTTTGTCCATCTTTTAGGTAGCCGTGTGAAAGTTTTTAAATTGGATAGTGATTGTGAGTAATGTTGTTTTTGTAGTTGTAATTGTTGTTAGATTTGTGATTGGATGGTGTAATATATTTGATATTAAACCATCATAAAGTTGTAAATTTTTATGTTTATATTTGTTTTCCCTTTATTTTGTTTTAGTTTTCAATGCAAACCCCAGCTTTAAAGAATTGTTGAAGAATATGCAGAAAAATTGAAGCCCATTTAGAGCAACAATTATTTTACAACGATTTGTTGCAGTTAATGTTCTTTTTGGCAATTTTTGTAATATTGATTAAATTATATAAAAGAAATATTTTTGAAATGTTCTTAGCGACTTTGGAAATATTTATTCTTTTGTTATATTCATTTTAATTTACAATGCGGATTCCTTATATGTCTTCAACAATACGTCTTCAACAATAAAATTGAAGTAATTAAATTTATTTGTTGTCGAAGTACGTGTGCTCGAATGTATAGAATATCCCTTGGGTCCTTTTCATGGTTACTACTTTTGATATCCAATATTGATTTCAACCTCCTGGGACTCACAGTTTTCCCTAAGAATTTTATTTTCAAAATAGCGGTAACGCCATTTGCAATGGTTGTTGACGACAGGATGCGCCATTCGAAAGTCTATGGACTTTTCAGCCTTTGAAGACCCTAATGTTATCTTAGAACCAGTTGGTATCAAGAATTCTGTGAAACCTTGATGTTAATGAAACCAGTAAGTATTAACTTTGCTCCTTCTAAAGAAGTTAAACAATTCTTGAATTTGTGTCTACTTTTGGATACTTAGCTGCATTACTTTTTTTTCATACCCATTTTCATACTACCCATTTTTTCATAGTATTCATACTACCTTTGAAATATGCCATATATGTACAACAACGATCAAGGCTTTACGACTCGAAGATTTCAAAATATAATCAGATTCAAACTTCATACGGACAAGGACTGCTATTTATCCGAGTCCTAAGCGAGGAACTCTCATTTGAATGCAATTTGGTTTGAAACACACTCAAACGCTGTACGAGTCGTTAACTATGGTTTCACTCAACCCTGGATATTCAAGCAAACTTACACATTGCATCGGCTATGAATAATTTCATAGTAACATTAGGTATGAAATCAAAGCTTTCAGAATGTTGAGGCTGTTCAAGTGTTACTTTGGGGTATTGAAAGGTTGGGGTCGACAAAACTGGATTTATCTTCTTTGGTGTGTTGTTGTTCAAAACTTAGTTTTTTTCTTATTTGTACTAAAAGCATATACCGTATTTCCTCCAGTTAGCGCCCACCATCTTTTAACCGCCCCCTCCAATAAACGCCCCTAACATCAAGAAGTGTGAAAAAACGCTCCCCTCTGTTAATCGCCCAGGGCGGTTAATAAAACCCTTACATTTTCACTGTTCAGTTCACTGTTCAGTTTTCACTTTTCACTGTTCACTTTTTTTTTCGCGTCTTCCATCGCGTCTTGGGCGTTTGGAAAATGCAATGCATTCAAGATCAGCAGTTGAATTTGATCTTGACTGTTTAATATTGAATAACATTCGGAACTATATAAGATTATTCTTTGCTTTTGAGGTTGCCTGATCTTAAAATTTCAGAACTGTGAAATAAGCGCCCCCACCTTGTAAGCGCTCCCCTCTAATAAGCGCCCACACAATTTTGCAAAATATCTAATAAGCGCCCGGGCGCCTAATAGAAGAAATCCTATATTTCAACATAATTAAAATTGAAAGAATGAAATGAGTATGGTTTATTTCGGGGACAACCTTAATAGGGTTGGGTTTAGAAAACACTTGCGCCACTAGTCATCTTCATTCAATTTGACTTGATCGGTGTTTAGGCGAATTTACACCTTAAGCCGGTCACCAAAAATTTCAAGCTGAAAACAAAAATTTTTGAAGAATATTGATGTCTGTCAAAGATTTTGGTGTGTAAAAAGTGGCATAAAGTACTGAATGTCCCATCGAGGTATACTTTACAATGAAAAGGTGGGAGTGACAGAACCTTCACCATATGTTATTTGCGTTTTCATTTAGTATTAATCTTAAGATTAGCTGGATATGGTCGGAATTATAGAAAATAATTGAATGTCGTTCATTTGAAAGACACTTTTAAGCTTGATACGAATACGAATTGCGGGACAATATGTGAATATGCAACCAAGATATGCGAAAATAAATATAATTGTGCTGAAAACATACCATTCGTAAGGTCTTTGAACACGACAGCATTTGTCACTTTCAATCAATATTAATCAATCTAGCTTCTACTGTCCTGCAAACTTTGATGTTAGCATGTGTGATTCGCAATTGAATTTAAACAACTTCTTGATTCTCTAGGGGTAGGAAGTATGTCAAGAGACATTTTGCGCGTGGTATGCAAGAAAAATAGTTCCGCATGAAGCGTATCAGTAAACTAATTCCTTTATTCCACCATAACTTAAAAGAACAAAAGAATGAAACGAAAACAAAATATCACCAATAGACATCTCATTAATGTCAATGCTTTGGTGCACTCATTACTACGATTCTGCCGCTTGTCATAGGAGATAACCGATTTAAATAAGATAAAAATGCACGCAGTGTATAATTGTTTTTCAAAATAATCGCACCACCTGGAATAGAGTCAACATTGTTCATGTGAATGTCAACGTAAAGCATGTTGGATCCATCTAATAAAAACAACGACGTGATTGTGGAAGTGATAAACACAACTGCATATCTCTTCTGAAAGTCAGTCAAGCGTTGCAGGTGGAACAAGAGCAAATTTTCATCCTCACTGTCCTCGAGAAATACATCTGACTCCAGTGCAATAGAGCATTTTACATTACACTCAGCCAAAACAGCCACAGCTTCTGATATAGAAATATCAACAATGCTGATGTCTTGTGAGATGAACTGATTGAGCCGGCGTCCTTCAATAACTGACTCGACCATCTGACTGACGAGCTCACCAACATCACGCTCCAAAGAATTTAACTTGTAAGTACTATTTACAAAGTAGTGTCCTAAAAGAAGGTTTTGAAAAATACACTGCCGGGTACAATCCACAGCCAACGTTGTATTGGAGAATGTACCAGACAACATGATAATTTCAGTTTCTTCATTTTTGCCCGTTTTCGACATGACGATTTCATAATATTTATGTTTCGTGCTGGCATTGTACCCTGACGTAGTGATGTTAAGCAAAAGGCTCTCATTCTCTGTTGAATCTACAGCAAATTCAACATCGTGTTGATTAAAATCATCAACAGCATCTCCGTCGTTGCTTTCATCCACCATCTCATGGAAGCAATCATTATTTTGTTGTATGGCATTTCGGTATTTCATGGATGCCATAGAAATTTGTTGTCTAGCAAAGTGCTGCCCTTTTCTGATTACTGCAATCATTCCTTCTACAACGGGAATATCCATGGCCTTTGTGCGATATTTGACTTTCACCTATTGGTTAAGTATTCAATTGTTAATAAAATACGGAATCAAAAGGTAATAGAAAAAAGACCTTATTGGTTCATTGCATTTCAATTCACTACATTACTACTTACACTGGAACATTGCGAGACCCTTTGTCTTTCCTCCAATTGACCAACAGCATCCACGCCCAATCCTGCAGTGACAGAGATAATCCTTATAAGTGTACATTATATCATCAAAGATATTAAACTAAGGTAAAAGCATGTTCTATGTATCATCTTACTTCTTATTTCTTCTAGTCTACTGAGCATCTGATTTTCATGCTCACTGAGCTCAGGTAAAACTTTTGATTTATAATACACAATGTGGTCTTTCATTTCTCTGAGAAGTAGAAGCATTTCTTCTTCAGACCGTCTTATCAGCAACATCTTCTCTACCACCAATCTTTTCGTTCTTAAACCAGGACCTGCAAATCAAATACTCAACATTCTACACAACTGATGTAGCAAGTGGTAAATAGCATTTTAATAACCATACCTTGTATATACCATATGCACGTGCGTGTTGTAAAATACCTTCCGTAAGCTGATATTCATGCCATGGGATCGTGCCCAAACAAACATCTTCAAATTTAGCAATTGGCAATTTGCAATCTGTGGCAATGGAATTGTATGCTTCCACTTTTGGCTTCAAAGCTTCTTTTTCTTTTTTGCATCGCTTGATGATCTTTACAAAGCCTTTCGATGAATCTAGTTATGTAATTATGAGGTATAAATGATGCACGAAGAAAATAAAATTGATAAATGATGTCACTTGACAAAGAAAGCAAATACTACATTGTTACCTGTTAAACGTCTTGCATTGGAGGATAACTGAAAGATAGAGAGATACGTCTTCTCGATATCTAACTGAAAGGCATTTCCTAACTTTCTCCGAACTGTTTGAATACATGAAGATATAAGCTGTTGATATGCATCTGCATCCATTGGCATCTTCCCACGAAAAGCCACAACAAAAGCTTTCTTCTCTTCCACGGACTTCTTCTTTGTAATAGATCTTGGAAATATCCCAATTTCCCACACAAATTTTAAAAAATCACCACCACTATCACTTCTCAGATTTTCAGGAAGCTGACCAATCGCATACAATTCAGCTATGTTTATTACATAACGTTCAGGGTCTGACAATTCAATATCGGAGCGCTTGCTTGCCTCAGCTGCAACGAAGCAAGCACCAATAGTAAAATATAGACAAAACTGCAATTAAATTCAATCCAAACAATTAAGAACAATTTCGAGTTACATCCTTACCAAGTCCAGCCTGTTGAATTTCATTCTTCCATTCCAAAAAATTAATTTTGTCTTTATTTAATTTTAAGTCAGCACATGTGTTCGACAAATCCTTTTCAAGTTTAGTTAAGGACATTCTAGTCTGAAAAACGAATTCAAATTCACGCCACAATAAATTATTGATGTTTTGTGGATAAAATTATGCCTGGAAGCAAGCACTACATCATGATGAATTCAACCTTATTAATTGGAGTTACCCGAGTATATTTCTTTGCTAACTGATTGGACATATTCTGGATCTTTCTTTTATTCCAGCTCACAGCACATTCAGTCAACAATTCTTCTCTATCTGCAAAGAACTTTACATAATTATCTCTGCAAAAAGATGAATTTCAATGTATGAGGTAACTTGTAATGTTTCTTACTTTCTGGCAACATTCGTTTTGTGATATGTGCAGCTCTTGACAAGTAGCTGTTGACTTGTTCGACCTCCTCACCATTAGCCATTGCTGTCCCCTCTACCCACCTGCCGCCAAATATAACCTGAGGATGAATATAGTTGTAAGATTACATGGTTGATTAAATGCATTAAAATACATATTTTTATGTAGAGCCACACCCTTGGAAAATGAGAAAGCATGTCTACCTCACAATGCCAAGCATGGCCTTTTCCATGCATGACAGAAAGCGCTGGAGTCATGGCATCAACGAGATTGGGCTTAACCTTTTTTAACCAAGGCCAGTATTTACAAATAACATCTTGCCAGAAAAACAAAACAGTTCTCTCAGTTATAAAATGCTGCTGAAGAAGCAGAGGATAAGCATAGATTTCTCCTCGGTACATGCTTAATGCTTTCGGCGTTACTTGATGCCGACAACTGCTCAGGTAAAGTCCTGTTTCATCTAGCTGAGCTTTACGACGAGCAACATTCGATGCAGCTTCCCAAACGCTATTACCGCAAGTATTATCTTTATCCACAACCTATAATTTCAAAATATACTTCAAATAGTTTTCTAATGATATGATCAGGTTCTACAAACTGTCAGATGAACATCATAAAGTGCTGTCTACACCGCTATAAAGTTCTTGATCAACATGCAAAGTACAAAGCATTTTACGTATATTTAAAAAATCTATATTTCATGGAATACATTATTTGCAAGGGGCACTCAAAACGGTCTTACGCGATTTGAGCTTCCAATCAGTTGAACATGTGCTTCAACATCTTCTTTTGCTACAATATACTGATTAGCATAGTAGGAGTCACACATGGATCTGGAATTAAATAGAAATATAAAATTTCACATCTCTTTGCAAGGTAAAGTGAGCAAAGAAGCGAACATGATAAGTGAAGGCTTACACTCCAGCCTTTTGAAAACGCTTTAGTTTACTGTTTCCATCAACATGAATAGAATGCATATTTTCATGGCAAGGTGGGCAAATCATCCAGTCTTTCTCTTGTAACCTATCCAATTCGTATTTGCAGTACTTCCACTCTTTAAAAGCTCTTGCAAATATTGATCGATTAATTGAAGAGATCTGAAATTATTGCAGGAAAGTAAAGTGTTGCATCTGCATCTAACTTTATTCAAGCCCATTGATAATCTAAAGAGGAGTTTGTGATTTAATTCCTACAGACTTACCCTATCAAAGTTTTCAGATAAATCTTCAAGCACACGAAGAAAACATGACTCTGCAGAATTTGGTTGCAATTTTTGAAACGCATTCCAAAATTCAAGGACTTCAACCTCAATAATAGTTGAAATGTTCTCAACTGAACAAGGCCAAAAGCCATTCTCAATCACTGTTCTTGCTGTTAATGCACATATGGATTGTTTGCAGTGCTGGCATATCAAATTGGGGACAAACAAATCATAACGACCTGGTAAACATTAAGAATTTTCATATGGTCATTTTATACACAATGAAAAATGAATGAAAATGATCATGTGTTTAAAGTTGCAACACACCTTTCATTGTTATAACAATGCATCGCTCAGCAACAGTGCCAGCTTGAAAAGTGTTGGATTGAAATTTTGATTTGCATGAAGTGCATCTCCGAGGTTTCAGTATAAGAAATGTATCTGCACAAATAAAAACATGACAACTTATTCTCACGAACAATGCATAAAGACAATACTTTAATATGTTAATCTACATGTTTAAATATTCAATTGTACTGCACAAAATCTCAAAATTAGCTGCATCTGTCAGGATTTGAACCTGAATCTTTTTTCGTATCAGAAAAAAGTGTTACCAGTTACACCACAGATGTGTTGTAAGCTAATTTCAAAGTAAATGTGCACTATCCTACAACAAAAGCTCATTAGCATGCCTTTTATTGTAGCTTGTATGATTTTTTTGGACAACAAAATAATATCATCTGATAATAATAATATTTACCTTTCACCACTATGTCTCTTGTTGTTTCTTGGAAAAATTTACTTGGAGATAAATTTTGCAAAAATCCATCTTTTAAACCTTTCCTATTGTGAAAAGGTCTACTTTTGTGCTTCACAGCATCACACAATTCACATAAACTGTAACCCCATTTCTCACAATCTCTGCATTCTATTACAGCTTCTCGACCACAGCCCATCTCACATACCATTGCATGGCGAGTTTCACACTCGAGAACAACATCAAATAGCTCCTCTCTTTTACATGACCAGCTCTCTTCTAATGCTTCCATTCGCTCTTTCCATGTTCTTGGACCTTCTTTAAATTTATCACCCACTGAAAGGGCATCCCTGCATTCTTCTGTTAATGTTTCTAATTCTAATATTGAATACAATAACAATTATGATTCACAAAATTTAAAACGACAGCCTTATGGTAAAATAATGTTCTTGTATTGCTTTAGACATGCTGAATTATTGTACAAACCTTGCTCAAGATCAGCTAAATTTCTTGATGTTTTATCTGGATATTGAAGTGAGCCATGTACAGGAGCTTCGTTATCCATATGGTCATCAGAATTGCAAGCATCAGCATCACTGTCGTCATCATCACCAAATGTTTGTACCACTATGGCAGAGCTCTGAGGTCTTTCCTCCTTTCGAGTCTTTGGGAGTTGTTTTCTCGCCTCATACCATTGGCGTTGTCTTTTGTTATATAGAAGACGGGCCTTGTCAGTGTTACCAACACCATAAACTGCAACCTGCTTTTCTTCACTGGCGTTAGGCCCAATTACCTCATCCACAACACCACTCGCTGTCAACGATCGGCTACGCCCCCCTCTTCTACTTTTATCCTTACCCTTTACTTTATCGAATGACTCCCTTAATTGGCTTGTAAGCTTGCTGTATTTATTCTCGAGTCTCTTTTTTTCTGAATTCGAGCCACTGCTGCCGCTACCTAAACTATCCGCCATTACTACAAAACACAGGACAAGAAAGCCAATAGTGCGCTAATAAATTGCGCAGTTGTCAAACTCATATGTGAGCATTTAACGGACTTATTCTCCGTTATTACATAAACTTTGAAACAGAATATAGATCCGTTACACACTGGAGGCCGTACTGTTCTGTATCCAGAGACAGTGAGACAGAGTCATATACAATGTCGAAAAAATTCTACTAGCACGGTGACCACAAGGGTCGGATTAAGAAAATGACATTGTTTTAGTCAGAGTGGAGGGTTGAATGAAGGTTACCACGAGTTATGTTTCAACTTTCGTGCATTTGCAAGGTCGACCGAGGCGATGGGTTAAGATCAAACGTTGATACAGTAGTATCCCGCATATAAGAAACACGATTTTAAAGTGCTAATGCAACGAAATTTGACATATCGATTTTTTTATTTTAAATGAAAGCCAAAGATGTACTGATCAGTTTGATGCAATTTTGACGTGCATCTGACAAGTATAAGTTACTTTAATTTGACCTTGAATCAGGCCACCTTTTGCGAAAAATATTGCAACGCTGTGACGTCACAGTGATGACCCATATTATTTCTCGCAATGCAAGTCAATGGGTTTTTTCGAACGTCGTTTGGTTTTTTTAATAGCTCCACTCAGGTGGGGATATTTGAGCTCCGGCTGAACCAACATAAGGGCGAATCTTTTAGCCGTCGTTTTGAAAAAAATTGGTGTCATTTTCTTTAACGTTAGACACAATTTAAGTTTGAAAGTGGGTACCTCCAAAAAATGTGACGTCATCCCGCGTCGCCATTGTTGCTTCGAGTTGGTTTGGCTTATCCCAGGTCTTATTTTTTGTAATAACTTATTTTAGCTCAAAATTGCAGACATTGAATTATTTTTAGAAACTTCGGAAATTAAAATTCCTTCGATATCACCCCAAAAAGCTAAATCTTCTGACATTTGTTTTGGTCGGGCCGGGCCTAACCACTCCGGGCGAGGAGTGCTTAGGCCCGAGTAAAGCTGAGAGTCACACGGGTTGGTTTACGAGCTTGTTTACTGCATCTATTGCAGGAATAGCGTTTGATTTTAGCTTTAATCTCATCTTTAATTCTTTCCCAATATCTCTCTTTACTTCAAAGCAAAAATGAGCGCTATAATGAATAAAATCCTGCTATCCTAGTCGGTGGGTGCGAATGATGTCTGTCTCCTGAACTCCTTAAAAAGACCTTGTTCTGTTTGATTGGTTTTGAAATACTATCAGCAACATTATGAAACGATACTTTTTCGCAACACTGAGTAATCGTACAATTGTCTCCGTTATGTATCTCTACGACATGTAAATAGTTTTATGATTTATTTGCTCCCGAGACGAGATACCCGTCATGTGTGTGCTCGCTCACAGCTCGCCATGTCGAATTTCAATAGAAGGAAGCCTGCTTGACGTTGCAGACGCGACGTTTGATGACATCACAGTGATGTTCAGTTTTCGCACGAAAAAGGTCAAAATTGCCTACTTTGAAGGTTAATAGCGAAAAAAGTATACATAATTTGCAAACTTTATTTGCACCACGTTAATCAGTGCATTGAAATCTATAGATTTTTGAAATAAAAACACTATGTAAAAATTCGTTGCATTAGCACTTTAAGAAACATCGACCATGATTTTCAAAAAACAAACCTTTTGATAAGAAACTGGCAAAGGTCTGAAAAAATTCTTGTTTCTCATTCAAAAATTTTCAAATAACTTAATCCTTTGAAAAAGAGAATAAAACATTGATCATTCTGCACAGTAGTACTGTCATTTGAAAAAGAATTTTGAATGCAAACTAAGCAAAAAGCACTTTTCTTGAATAATCGTAGCTTTTCTTAAAAGTGAAAATTTACAAATACAACTCAAAATAGTATGGTATTTTTGTCACAATTATTGATCTTGTGACTCCGTGGATAATCAATAGTATCATATGGTTTTTTGTATAAGAAACATTAACTGATTTTAAGTGTATATCTCATTTTATAAAAAACGCATCAAACCTGAAATCAAAAAAATTGTTTCTTATATGCGGGACACTACTGTGCGTGTCTCAATGTTTTTCCATCACAATCATTTAGATTGTTGACCGGAAAGGCAGAAAACAAATGAAATAAGAGCCTCATCAAATAACAGACACGAAAAAGCATAACTATCAAGTACATTGCTAATCAATTTTTGATGTATACGAATAAAAGAAATTCCTACCAAATAATGAAAGGTAATAATTATTATGATAATAGAGCGACAGAATAATCGAAACAGGAATGAAAAACTACTTCTCCAAAATGCCTTTTTGTAAGTTTTTATCTCCCAATGTCCAATGAAGACGAATAACAATGAAGAAACGAAATGCCATCTATGAAACTAGTTTTCATCCATCTTGTCGGGCATGACTGGGGCAGTACCTTCGTCGTTGGGAAGTCCACTGGCTGCAAATTGACGCATCATATTCAATGGAACCGGAATCGAAGCGCCCATTTGTGGACCCTAAAACGTTAACAATTGGGGAATAAAATTACCACAATCAAAAGCATGTTAAACATCAGTAACGATAAAGATAAAGACTTGCTACACAGTCGTAGTATAGCTCACAACAACAATACCCCTCGCTATAAAACCTGGTTGAGCAATGGCTCAATAGGAAGGCTAATAATGATTACTTAGACATGGAGGGAAATCGATTTCTACCTTCTCGTGAAGTGGGCAAACGAGTCAAACACACCCTCCTTGCCCCCCCCCAATCCATAAACTGAACGTACTCCATAAAACCAAACACACTACGTTTCTTGGACTGGATAAAAACACTATTTAAAAACGATTTAACGAACTTTCAAAATTATTCTGCTCCAAAGTGAAGTACTTTATCCTATCTACTTTCAAACCTATAAGCATCTATAATTTCGTTCTGGATTTTTCAAGCCTCAAACTTGTAAGGGACTGAGGAGAGTGTTCGATGCAAAATGAGTTGACGACACAGAAAACATTCATCACGTCATAATGGTCCGAGCAAGTAATAACTTTGGAGAGTTACTTGATTTGAAATTTGCATTTTCAGGCTCATTTTAAGGTTCATTATATAAACAGGTTGTAGTTTATTATAGAATATTGTTATCATACATTATCAAAAATTTGGTATAACAGAAAAACGAGTATTTTAAACAAACCTCGTCTTTGGTTCTGTCTGGTACAAGCTCATCTAGAATGTCTTCAATCACATTCATCCTTGAAACGAAATAAAATTAAAATCAGATTCAAAGATAATCGAAAAACCTAACACATACCAAGTCACAGCTTTAGGAAATGTTTTCAGTCAGTTATGTAATGTCGGACGTAAACAATCAGTAAAGTAAGGGGGTATTTGAATCAAACTAAAAACCAAACTGAATCAAATGATCACCGTAGTTGTTGCAAAATGATAAGAAATGGCAACAAGATTTGTCAGTTTGCTTCACATAAAAATCACCATTATGATTATCATTATATCAGTGAGTGATATATTATTTGCTGTTTCCACTCAACTCCATAGCAGTGAAGCATAGTGATGCACAGCAGTGAAGCTTCAAAATATGGCATCATTGTATAAGAGTTATCGTCTGTTGTCAGTTGAATAAATATTAAATATATAGAGGGATTGTCATTGTCCTAAAGCTTTTGTCCGAAAAACCGTCGTAATCTGCAATAATAAAAACCAGTTGTTATTCAATCAAGTCAATTTCTCAATAGAAAAGCATGGGTTCTTACAAATGCAATTCTTCTACCAGCTTCTTGATATCAACTCAAACGAAAAGATAAGAAGTAAAAATAGACAAAAATGTCTGCTTACTTTGCTGACAAGCCTCCTCCAGGTGGCAAATTGGAGATCTCTTCATCTTGCAAAAAATCTACCACTACAGAAGTGTCCACATTTTTTGGCTCACTTGACTTTTTCATAAATCCTTTCAAAAACAGGAAAAATTGGTTAGTCGGCTCATGTGGCGGTTCAGAAGAAGCATAACTCAATTTGGCAGGTAACAAGCAAAAATAAGTATTGGAAGAAAACTAACAGCATTAATGAACTGTAATGTTTTGGAAAAAATAAAAATTTAAATACAAACCAGCTATCTTCTCCTTGAGCAATGCATTTAACACTTTCTCCTGGAAAATAAATAAATTGAAATAATAACAATAATAGTAATAATAGCAATAATGGTGATGATTATGATGATTATGAAATCAAGCAAATGCTCATCTGCTGATACACATAGTAATCAGAATCGAAGTTGGACTTTTGGAATAAATGGCTTATTTAAAAGAAAATAAGCTTAGAATTGGTCAACAATGTGCTCATAAAATTTGAAAAAGTTTCTTTCAAATTCTAGAGCAAATGACGTGCTGTCTGTTTAAAGAGAAGAGCGAAGTGAATAATTTATGAATGTCTTAACTTGGGTAATGCAAATCCCAAAAGTACTGGTAATTATAGTAAAAAATTACAAATACATCAAATTAAGCATATTTCCAAACATCTTTTCAAACAATGAGATAATGACCAACTGTGCTAACAAATAAATTACTTTGACCTACTGTTGTGCTGTGATTAGTAAATATTCTAAAAAGGTGTTTGCAATTAGAGCTTAGCTGCATGAACAAATTGAAATTGCTCAAAAAATTTAAAAAACTACCCAGTGTGTACAACAATTAGAGCACCACATTTCCAATTGGAAGAATTAGAACATGACCTAATTAAGAACATCACAGCTGACAGTAGATGCAGGGAAGAACTTTTGCAACTTACAGAAGCTTGTTCTTCCTCAGAAACTTTAGGTGCTCCGGGAAATGCCACAACAATAACACTCATGTTGTCTTTGCTGCCCTGAAGAGATAAACAAAATGAGATATAATTAAATAAACTATACAAATAAAACAGCACTGAATAAGAGAATTATGGTAGAGCACAGTTGAAGAGTCAAGTACCTTTGCTAGAGATGTTTCCAATATGTCTCCACACAATGTTGTGAGGTCTTCATTGATGCTAAGCCGATACCTGACATAATCTATGACCTCCTGATTGGACATTACATCCCAAATTCCATCACAGGCCAACACCAAGAACTCGTCTTCTGGATGTCTTTCAATACAAGTTAACTCTGGTTCCGCAGAAACAAGTTGCTCTGTGCAGGGAAACCCAGGTACAGACTTGTAATCAAAATCACCCAGTGCCCGTGACACAGCTAAAGAGCCATTGACCCTTTGAATTATGACACTTCCTCCTGCTTTTTCTATACGTTGTTTTTCAAGCTCGTTGTAGGCTTGTGATCCATGGTTGCAAATGCAACCTGGCCCCCACTCCTACTCAACAGGGCCCTTGAATCCCCACAATTTGCAAAAATGATGTGAGTAGCTGTAACAAATACAGCCACAGCTGTCGACCCACTTCTCTCGTCACCAAGCTTAAACCTCGGCAATTCTGTTAGTTGTTTGTCTAGTTCTAGAAAACCTCTTCTAGTACATGTTTTGAAATAATCTAAATCAGTAGCTAAATGTTTCATGTCTGTGTTATTTCTTAGTTTTTGTTCTGTTTCAGCTCCTACTACTGGTGCAATAGCTGAGTTCTGCTTTTCGTTTGCAGTTATGCTGTTGTGGCTTCCACTCGTTATGCTAATCGCCTCTTCTGTTTTGTTTTCCGGCGTATTTTGTGAAGTATCAGACGAAGTTTTGCTAGCTTGGCATGTCTCGTCAACTGCCGGAGTTGAGGGCTTAGCTTCTTCAATTTGATAGCTCGACTTGCCTTCAAGGTTGCTCAATATCACATCAAACAAGTTCTCTGCCGCATACTTACTGACAAAATCACCAGCATGGCCATCAAAAACTGCAAAATACGAGCAATCGGACAGCCTTGGCGCCAAATTTACCTTCATTGAGTGCGAATCTTCCATGTCAACTCTCCATCCTTGCATTGCAGAAACTGCAAAACGAAGGCCATTTCCTTCCCCAGAATCGAGGACTTTTTCTCTCTTTGGTTTATCAAGAAAAAGACCCATGTTTGCTTAAATAATATTCAACAAATTATACTCGCATATTTCTGCAAAAAGTACAGAATAATTCAATTGAAAGTATACGCGATTTGAGTAGACTAAAATTAACTCGCCATTTTGATCCCTTCGTCTGGTGTTGTGTGCTTCTTTTGCCATTACGTCACAACTATTTATAGATTTGGCGGCTTCCCTTGCCTCGCAAAAGTCGTTAAGAAACGCAGCGAAACGCAGACAAACCGCAGACCCGGTAAAAGTGGGCGGCATCGATAAACACAGGGCATTGCATGGACCGTGGAGTATACAAAATAAATGTACCGTGGTCGTAAGCAATAAAATTGAACACAATGTGAGTAATCTAAGCCTACATTCATGCTTTCTTCCAAATCTTACACCATATATCCAATAAATGACATAAGGATATAATTTACAATGCTTAAGAACTTAGGTTATTAGTAGAAATAAGTTTATATCTTGTCACAGAATTCAATAACGGCATAATTTCCACCAACCATCCACCTACTATCTTTAGCAGCAGTTTCCTCCGCCTTTCCAGGTGCTAGTCCGACAACCAGATCAGCCTTTAGAGTTCTCAGCACGCAAAGGGGGCAGGACAGAAGCCCCACAATGCTTTAGAGAAGGCAGTCGTAAATGGCCAATCACGATCGCCGATTAACTTTCGATAATTCAGGTCACCCTTGAAAATGACAAGTTGAGATTTCGCCAGATCTTCGTACAAATCGGGTGATTTTTTAGCCATGTCTGCGTAATCGTTTGAATATGTCCAATAAGGATGTTCTCTAATGACAAACGAACCCTCTTTAAGACGATTGGCCCATCGTTGTCCCAGCTCTGCTGTGACACTGTCTTCAGACTTCTTGCACTGTTCGATGGTCCAGAGAAAGTCCCTCTTTGTCGTGTCGGACACAAACCATGGCGTGTTCTTCACGTGGAAGTTCACTGTATCAAACAGTTTCTTGTCCAGCAGGAATTCAGCGAGACACAGGTCTGAGTAAAGTTCAAAGCCAGCGTTGTCCAAAACAAAGTCCAGCCTTGCGTGTCCGTGTGCACGTGACTCGGCAACGAGTATCTGTGCCCAGACCTTTTCCGTTTCGTTTGCCAAGATGTGAGCCAACAGGTTCTTGAGCTGGGAGCTTTCCTGCAATTGGTGCGTGACTTGATGACCGGCAGACAGTGATAAATCACACTTGTTGCCCCAAAGGCAATACTACAAATGCAACGATAAGCAAGTTAGCAATCTGTGTGCAAAAAAGAGCAAAATTCCTGAAGTTTTGGAAACTTATCTGTAAATACATGACAAGTATTACACGTTCAACTGTATGCTAAAACGTATCATCAACACACAAACCTCAAATAACATCTCAAAATCTAATCTAAGTTGTTCGCGATCTTTGATTGCTTCTTCCACAGATGGCGGCTGAGATTTTGAAAACTGAATAACGTAATGAGCTAAAGTTGCCATCGGACCTTTTGAAGAATAAAATGCATTTTCTTTCTGCTCAGCAAATGGATCAAAATCTTTATGAAATTGACTAGAAAAGAATTTTCAAAACTGCACACACAAGTTTCATCTTTATGAAGACATTTGAGCAGCTCTAATGAAAGAAGTGGGGTGCTATCAATCCAAACGAAAAATTACAGTTCTGGCAACATAAAAAGAGGCTTTGTTGTAGTTCTGGTGTGCACTGATTTGCAATATTTTGAGAAATGTGTATGAAATTTCACAGACATTCATCTGAGCTTGGCAAGAATTTTAACATTCACACAGAAGCAAGAAATGTAAATATCATACCTGAGTTGTAAAGCCTCAAAAATCCGTCTGTAAAAATAACACTCAACAGTGAGCCATGGAACATTGAACCAAGCAGGCTGAACTCCATCTGGTACTAATTGTTTCAAATTGCTTATGCACGCATTCCAAATCTCTGTATCAGAATACGAGTCTGTCACTTGAAGAATTGGCTTATTTGTTTGCATTTCATTCTTCATTTTAGACAACTTATTCACTATTTCCTTGCAATCAACAGCTTTCTCCTAAAACATTATAACATTACGGTTCAGCATGCAAGACAAATTATAATTTCTATTTGCAAAAATGGTCTGAAAGATCTCAGGTCTGTAATAAAAGAAATAAAAGATTTTCCTTTGAGATGGGGCTACAAGGAGAATGGGGTTATAGTTAGGAAATTAGAGTGCGCAAAAGTTTAAATCTATTAAGTGTAATAATTTATTTATGCTTTAACATAATTTATGCTTTGTATAAACTCAAAGCATAAATTATGTGGTCAACACTCAACAGAATGTCTTCAAAGGCTGAGTCCAGGCATTGCATGGCAAATAATTGACTTCAATGTCATACCTCACTTCCATTGCTATGATGCTTAAGAGCAAGTCTAGAGAAAACATCAACAACTTTTGTGAGGATCTCTGGCATTCGATCTTTTATAGTCACAAATGCAAATGACCTGTGCAAGAAAAAGCATCTAATTGATTACACAATTATATGTTAATTATACATCGACTATGTCACAATGTAATTAATACCATTAATACATAATGTAAAATAATGAGTGCATGAGCTACACGCTTAACAATATTCTGTATGAAAACATCACGACAAACTAACGGATAACGTGTTGAAATAACAGGTCGTCCTTTGACACACCCACCACAGTTTTAGATCACTTCACTGCGGTGGGGAAAAATTGAATTTATCAAAATCATGGTTCTATTAAATGGAGCTTTGCCCATTTACTTTTAACTGCAGAAATAAGATACATGCTTGTTTGAAACGCAACTGTAACGCATTGAAATGAAGGACAAATACAAATGCAGATCAGAGTAGCTTCCGAACTGTGGTGAGTTTACCTGGCCTACGCTAGTTAGATAATGGAGCTTAGTATATACTCTAAACTATATACTCAATTAAGTGAAAGTCAACAGACGCTAAGATAAATCGTAGATAAGTCGCATTATGCAGTACGAGCTGGATAATAAAACAGAGTCCTTACTTTTCATCTTGTCCAGATAGAGATACGGGCCTTTCGTCTGCCATCATGAAGTTCGGACACGTTGTTGTCCTCAACAAATTCGTCGACACGACACGACAGACTCAAAGGGCGTCTCCTCCCAACAACGTGGCAGCCAACACACATTCAATGCACTATTATATTCTTTTGACTGTGCAATGCAAACAAATGACTCTATACTTTGGGTTTGCGTTGGCAAAAGGCAAAGAACTGTTGCTTGGAGAAACGCACTTAAGCTTTGGGAAATGCAAATGCGTCGAGTGTTAAGTTAATTTCAACGTGGAAACTGAAAACATGTAATAAATAATTCCATAGGTATCATATTCGCTTCTTTTTAATACAACACGTAGCGTGAGAAAATTTGGACAAATGGTGAAGAAACAACAAAAGCAAAAAATCCAAAACTAATATCATCATTTACTGACTTCAAGCAACATTGATCAAAGCCTGCTGAAGTACTTCAAAAGTTTCTCTACTTCTTCGCACAGCCCGGGGAAAACTGCTTACTCACAACTGTTGCCCTTTCTTGTTCTTTTTGCCAGCTTTTGCAAACACAGAAGCGTCCAACTGATCAATAGGCGTATCTTTAAGAAGAAACAGTCTTTGTGCTCGCTGTTGCAAAGTTCCTCCGCATTTCAAGCCGTGTCTTATTAGCTCGTTTTTCAATTTCTCAAGTCCAAAAGCTTCCAGCTCCTCCGCGCTGGACAATGCATGCAAATCGATCGAGTCATTCTAAAAGAAACAGAAAACGCAATCTAGACTGCAGTACAAGCGACTAAAAGTCTCTTTCTTAATTTTACATAAATGCCCAATGCCCAAAAGTGGGAAAATATTGCAACCAAACGGATATGTTGCAATCAAACGGTATGCTGTTAAAGCTAATGTCATAATGCTACGACAACCCAAAATAAAGTAGATTTTTATATCAACAGAAAAAAGGCGAATTCCAAAAATTTCCTGATTGCGTCGACTTATCGACGTTCGATTAAGATGCAGATAAATGAAACTTCTCTCTTTCCAGATCCAATATTGGTTCAACTTACATCATTCTCTGCTTGGGTGACGCCAGCTTTCTTATCGTCATCGTTTGAGCAAGAGGCCCCTCATCTTCTGGATTATCTTTTTTTTCTTCTGTGCTTTTCCTCGTCTGCTCTTCACCAAGCTCGGCAATATTCTGTGATTCCTGCTTACTTGACAAGCCGTCAGTAATTTTCCCAGCAATTTCTGCTCCCGCTTCAACCTTAACGGTGATTGCTCCTCCGCTGTTCCAATTTTTGCACAAGTAACATCGCATGATTTGGATTGTTCAACTGGACTTGCAAGGATTTCCACAGAAATTCTTTCATCCTCAACAGATTCGTGTTCGCCTTCACTGCTCGACAAGTCCTCCTCAAATTCATGGATATCAAGCCTGCAAAACAATAACAATACACTCATCAACAACTGTGCACATGGATACAATGCAATGGCGTAGATAGGAAATTTTATAAGGGGGGCGAGAAATTCAGATTTCCAACAAAAATTTAATAAGCATTTTTGTTCCTTCAAGACTATGAATATAAGATAAGGAAATTAGCTAGAACTGAGCGTAAACAGAAGAAATTTATTTTCCGACAAGATCAGAAATTTTACGACAAAACGGCAGTTTAACTTTACAGGGGTTTTTCGCCCCCTGACCCCCCTCAATCTACGCAACTGATACAATGGAGCCTCTATACAACGAACACCTCTGAAAACAGGACAAATATTCTTGTTCCAAAATTGGCCATCTACTTGCAAAAGCAAACTCTATACAACGTATACGTCTCTACAACGTACAAAACATTGCTTCCAATGGTGTCCGTTATATGGGGCCCACTGCATAACAATGGATTTGTTATAAATTGTAACATGGTAAATAGTTTAAATGAATGATGCAGCATACCACGCCCTCCGCTTTTTGCTGCTGAAACTTTCTCCTGCTTTCCTAAATGCTCTCTTTTCCGTTGCGATGAAGTTTCCATCTGATCACCTGTTGTTTTCTGAAGACCTAAAATTGTTAAACCATGATATAGTTGTCATGATATCAACACTCAAACTACAGTTTGTTGCAGCTCATGAACAATGTTAGCAGCAAAAATAGTGCATAAGCTGTGTTAATGTGCATAAGCATAAGAACATAAGCTGTACATACCTTGTCTTAATGCATCGCTTACTTTTCAGCAGTTTCTTAACTTCGTTAATATATGAGGAATCTTTCAGCATGTGCCGTGGGGGTTAGAATTCTCTCAAGTTTTTCTTTCTTTTTCTTGGCCTTTTCTTCTTCATTTTTTTTCTCTTTTTCCAGCCATTCACCTATTCTAAAAGAGAATCATAACCTTATCAGGTTACATCCAACAACAGTATGAGTGAAAAATCGTTGCTGGTAAACCATCCAGCTCCAAATTGACTTTGAAAATCATGTCCAGATAACATGAAAAGTAGTAACTCAATACAACCTTACAATTGTCAATTCACTCACTTTGAAAAAAAAATAAAAATTAAAAAAATAATAATAAAATTTCACTCACTTTGATGTCAACTAACATATCATGACATGTCACAACATGTCATAGGGCTAATGCATTAAAGTTGGGGTTAATCTTAAAGCCTAAGTCCATTAAAAAGTGGTGTAAATTGCATGTGAAATGGGCTGAGTTGGCTGTGGGACAACTTAGATGAGTAGCGAACTTGTAACAGGACGAGTTGGTAGGATAGTGGGCAAGTTCATCCAAAATAAAATTATCAATAGATTTTTCAAGTAAGTGATGGAAATAAATTTGTACTTTTTTTCATTATTAACATCTCTCATTCTTCTTCCACTGAGATCTCTACAAGCTTCTCTGTTAGTTGTTTTTTCAATTTGTGCACCCATAGCACGTAACATAGAACCAAAGCCACCCTTTCCTCCTGCCAATCTGCAATTGCATTGCACAATTGACAGTTCATCTTTGAGTTGAGAATCCTCATCCAAACATTTGCCATTGTATGTGAGATACAAAGACTCTTCATCGATCCCCTGAGATGGAAGAAACAAAATGGTGATAATGAAACTATTACGAGCATAAATTGCACAAGGAAAACAGGCTAAACAAGCCAGACAAAAATAAGCTGGCCTTTCAAGAATAACACTTCTTTCCATTAAAACTACATGATCAATTGATATAAGAGTTAGACTAGAACGAATAATAAAATATTGTTAACTATTGATTATTGACTGTTGAAAAGATAACATCCAGTGACGAGATAATTGATTGTTAACGAGACAACAACCAGCTTTCGATTTACTATTGAGCAATGGATGGTGTGAACAAAAGGAGCTAAATTAAGTCTTGGTTTTATGTTCATGTTAGTACAACCCTGCATTCCGGCATTAAATATGCAGAAAAAGAGAAAAAATAATTAATTAAATTACCAAAAGACGTGATGCAGATTTTCTTAGTGAATCCGTGTCTACATTGCATTTGTCAAAGCTAAAACAAGTCTTTCCCCAAACAAACAAAATTTGCTCAGCCATTTTGTGAGGAGGAATAAGAAGGATGTCTTTTGGTGCATGTTATTAATTATCTGCGAAGAAACAGACTGTGAAGTGAAAAGGTGGGCGGTAAAACTAAACTTGTAATGGTTGTAACGATAAAGAAAGTTAGAGTCTGTCTCGAAGAAATTATAATAATAAATGTAAATCGGGAACAGGCCAGACCGAGTTGAGAGATTTTCAAACTTGGAAAGCTGGCAGAGGATATGCTTAGAATGAAGAGAAATGCATCACCATCGGCTGATGGACGTTTGACCAACTTTAGCAGTTTTGAAATTAAGGAAAATGTTGTAGAGCCTGGTAAGTTTAAAACTGTGAAAGCTCAAAGAAGTGAGTGTAACGTCACAGCCAAAGAGATCGATGGTGAAATTTATTTATGTAAAAAATATACAGAATATTCTATTGCAACGTATGAGAGGTTAATTAAATTACAAAAGCATTCGGAAGATCCCAGGGTGTTTTCGTTAAGACCTCAAAGAAATCTTTTTCCTATTGACTGCGCTACAAAATCAAAAGGTGCTGACATTGACGATCGTTGTGAATTTGATACTGCACTGCCATCAACTTCAACTGAAATCCACGATGTTTTAAAATCCGCCGACACAAAATCAAATGGCAAACCAAATAATACCCCAAGTTATTGGTTTTTTCTTTCCTATTTTCTCTTCATTCCAAGAATGCTATTGAATCATTTGAAAACTGCTTCTTTATCAACATGGCTTCTGTTAGCTGGATGTGTTATAGCACTGTGTTGTACCTCATCACATTTATACAAACCAAGGACATTTGCATATAAAAATATGGATATGATTATATACAGAGAAATGTTAGATTTGCTAGAAGAGAGAGTATTTGGACAGCATATGGTAACAAATTTGTTACCTGTTGATTATAGCATTTCCGTAGCAGACCCTGCAGTTAAGATTTCATTTTTTCTTTTTATTGGATCATCTGGAACTGGTAAATCATTAACAAGTCATATACTTAAAGAAGATTTGAAACATAAAGGCTTTATTGTTTTTGAAAGACAGCTTACAGGAAATCGGGTGCCAAATTTAGTTGACGTATGTCAGATGCTGTCCAATGGTGATTCTTCACAAAAAATTGTGTTAATATTGGAAGATGTTGATCAGCTTTCATTTATTGGTCAAAGAAATTTTACTGAAGTGATAGCACAAGCTTGTTCAGCATTTAGAAAAGTCATATTTCTGGTTACTTCTACAGTGTTTTCATTTGAAATTCAAGACTTTGTGCAGAAGAATTATATGTTGGGTAAAAATAGAGAGGACATGAAATATGAGGACCTCATTCTTTCGTTGGCAAATACATCTGTTAACTTGACAAATCTTGGTGAAATCCATGCGCACAACCTTGTAAAATACTCAGTATTTCCTTTTCTTCCTTTGGAAATGAAACATGTTAGAATGTGCCTCAAAATGGAACTTATAAGACGCAAGGTGTCAAAAGAACACTGGAATAAATTTATCATCAAGTCTATTGAACTTATGTATTATACTAATCATAACGGAATGTATTTGTCAGAATCGGGGTGTAAGCTAGCCAAGTCAAGACTTGATTATGTTTTAAACCAATAAAATCAGAAAATGTTTATGAATGCATGTAATTTGTTATTTCTTTATCAGATTTGATGGCGTTAGTTTTACACATACAAATTAAATGAGAATGTAGTGAAATATCTTTATTGACAAATAAAGCAAACCGTCAGATAATAATTGAACTGATATAAAAAGATAAAATGAAAAGTTATTTGTTAGTCAAGCATTAGTGTACTATGTAAGTGTTTGTTTTTCCTTGTGAAGAATATTAGAGGAAAAGTTTCATGGAGACAAGAAGAACAAGGAAGCAGACCAATCCAACAGGACCCTTGTCAAAAGACTGTGCTCCAGATGGGGTTGTAAGGACTGGAGGTTGGGATGTGGTAGAAGCAGAGGACATGTCAAGGGTTGGGTCATAAAAAGCGCTGCTATTAAATCTTGGGAATCTGAATGTGAACGTGGTCTTTGAACCTTTTGTTTCCATTTTCGGAAATCCTGATTCCATTGCCTCCCAAACACCATCCTTTTTTACCTGAAAGAATAAGAGTATTAAGATTAAGAGTATTCAATGGTGGATAATGCTAAAATAAAACTTACTACACGTTTTTTTTATAAGAAACCACTTTATAAGAAACCTACTAGTAGAATTTGTGCTAAATTACAATAGATTCTTTTGTTCTATTGTTTTCCTTAACAATAGAAAACAATAGAAAATTTAAGAAACTTTTACTAGTAGGGCTTGAGCTAGGTTTCTTATAAAATAAAAAACGTATATACTAAAAATAGATACCTGGCCAGAGAGAGTACAGTCTGCTCCACCGATGTCAAAGGTCTTCATTTTGCTTCCTTTGCCTCTCTTTTTTGATTTTTCTTTTGGTGCTCCACTTCCTTTTCCTTTGATCTCGATTGCCAGGTCAATTTTGTCTCCAACCTCATTCGTTTGACCCTTCTTGCAGCTTACACCATCAGCACCACCACAAAATGTCCAGCTTGCAAACCAGATGTCGAATTTAACAGTGCCATTTTGAACTGTGATCTCTTCGTCATTGGCAGTAGTTATGTTTCCACCATCTTTGAAAATGTAAATATTAACCGTGAGGTTGCCGTCGGGACCCGCAATTTTCGATGTGAATTGTATCTGGCGAACGCGTAGCCCTTGATATGTGTCATTAAGGCCTTGGGTCTTGAAAGTGAACTCTTGACTGGCGAATGTCTGTAGGGAATGCTTTTTGTTGCCAGATGTGCCAACAGCACTGTTTGATGCATCAAGTTCTTTGATGGCGTCAAAAGTAATCATGGCATTGTTTCCTCCTTCTGTAAAAATACGGGCATTTTTCTGATAAATATGTCCTTTTAATCTTATGTTACTTATTGAAAGCATTGGTTAAAGCAATTGAAGTCACATATTTGCATTATATCAATCTCAAGATTCATGGTTGCTGAAAATCTTGAAAATCTTGCGTCCGCAACTCAGCAACGCAGTCTCCCATCGTAAAATTTTTCAGCCAAATGCAGAAAGTCAAAATCGGGCGTGGCGTTAATGGTATTAAAAAGCTATAACAAAATTGAGTAAGGTTGTTTGTTTTTTCTTATATCGTTTACTTACTCTTGTTCTTTATAGAAATTTTTCCAGACTGACCAAGTACCTTTACATTGATGTCGCCTTCGTTGAGTTCTTTATCAGCAGCAAAACTCGACGAATTGATCGCTGCAATAAGAAAACAGGCAAGCAACAATTTAGCCATGACGACTTTGCTGTTTTAAAATGGTTGAATGAATATGTTGCTGTGAATGTGAGTGATGTGTTGCGTCCTGTTCTGTATCAATAAAAACAAGTCTTGACTGGCAAGTATTCCTTAGAACTCATCAGTATTTAACATAAACAAAACTATGACTCATCACATTTGAATTTAGACATTTGAATAGCAATCCAACTTCTGCATTGGTTGGTCAGATGAGGCGCATCCCATCTTTCAGGAGAACAATATCCTTTCACAAATTAAGTTATCCGGTATACAGTTCGCCTGTTTCCATAGCATTTATTTGCTTAAATGCAATTATCTACCTCGAATCATGTAATTCATGCATTCTTTACAAGAAACTGACGTAGGTACTCTTTGGAGCAGGTGAAATATAAGAACCCACCCGTTCCCGTTCTGCTGATCACTCTCTAACTTAAAAAAGTGCGGCAATGTTGTTTCACTTGATGGGAGAATGGAAGCACTACAATGGGTGGTGTTGGCGTGTGAAACGGATCTCTTGATAGAAACTCCTCGAGCAGTTTCGGCTTCATTAATCCCGAAAAATTATACCATTTCTAAACACGAAAGGAAATTAATCAGAGAATTTGAAGGAAGCTGGGCTTCTAATCATGCGAAGTTGTCGGAATTTTTGCCCAAACTAAGGAGTCCGAAATGTTTGGACGCCTCAGTGGGCGTCTTTGGTAGAGGGCTATTTTAGTTATGACAATATGGATGTGGGGTTGAAACTATTCTGCTAGGTGTTCAGTCATAAAAAGCAGATCTTTGGCATCATAATTTATTAGAAGTAAGGTGCTTAATAAGCACTGGAACATGTATATTACTAAGAAGTCAATAATATCGTAAATTTTGCTTTTCCTTGTCTCATTAGGTATTTCATATGAATTAATAAACAAAACATTAATTACACAAAAAAGGGAGATGTGAATGTGTAACTCCAAAAAACTCTTCTGCTTAAAAAATAGGGATGCCCCTACTTGGACGAATCCAAATTGGATCCATTCCCATGTAAGCATGGCGTAAATGTGTATATCAACTTAAATAAAACAAATAAAAGGAAATGTAAGCAACATATTAATCAGCCAGCAAGTCAAGTGTTAATGTCGTACTAGAGTTGTCCTTTGCTGTGCAGCCTGTTAAGCCAGAAGCTTCATGATGGCAAACAGAATGGAGAAAAAAACCAATCCAGCATGACCTTTGTTAAAAGACAATGCACCAGATGGAGGGGTGGAGGACAAGTCCAAGGTTGGATCATAAAAAGCGCTGCTGCTGAATTTTGGAAATCTGAATGTGAACGTGGTCTTGGAACCCTTTGTTTCCATTTTCGGAAAGCCTGATTCCATTGCCTCCCAAACACCATCCTTTTTTACCTGAAAGAATAAGAGTATTAAGATTAAGAGTATTCTATGGTGGATAATGCTCAATATAAAATGAAAAAACTAATATAAATACCTGGCCAGAGAGAGTACAGTCTGCTCCACCGAGGTCAAAGGTCTTCATTCTTCTACCTTTGCCTCTCTTTTTGACCTTTCTTTCGGCTTTTGTCCTTTTTTTCCTTTGATTTCGATTGCCAGGTCAATTTGTTTCCGGTCTCACTCTGCTTACATCCTGCACCAGCGGAGCCACAGAATTTCCAATTTCTAATCCAGATGTCGAATTTTACAGTGCCTTTTTGAACTGTGATCTCTTCGTCACTGGCTGTAGTTATGTTTCCACCATCTTTGAAAATGTAAATATTAACCGTGAGGTTGCCGTCGGAACCAGCAATTTTCGATGTGAATTGTATCTGGCGAACGCGTAGCCCTTGATATGTGTCATTAAGGCCTTGGGTCTTGAAAGTGAACTCTTGACTGGCGAATGTCTGGAGGTTATGTTTTTTGCTGCCAGTTTTGCCAACATCTTTATTTGCAGCATCAAGCTCTTTGATGGCGTCAAATGTAATCATAACATTGTTTCCCTCTATAAAAATACGGTCATATTTCTGATAAATAAGTCATATTACAGTCGAATAACATGTACGCAAAAATAACCATAATAGCTTTTTGCAGTGTTTTTATATAGATAAATAGATCGATGTATTGCTAACATATTATTCTTTCATAACTATTGTTCGCACTATCCATCTGCAAAATCTCATGTTTTGTTGTGACTTGACTGAAAATCTTGGGTCGCAAAAGTTAAAAGGTCAAAAGGCGCAAATCGAAAAACATTGTGAATTAAATGTGGATAATCATGCACTTATAAACTGATGATGACATCCAACAAATTGTCATATAGCTCTTGACAATATAAATTTGAAGGAATTAATATTAATTTCATGACAAACTGCAGACTGGCGGAGAATTCGTCGTTTTTTGTAATTTAGGCCTTCCGCCTTCGCTGTTGTTACCATAGAATTAATTCCATGGTTGTTACTAACAACAGCACAAAATAGGGTAGGAGTCCCTATTCTGTGCCACCAACAACAAAAAATGGGTGTGGTTGATTTGCTTTGTTTATCGTTTACTTACTCTTGTTCTTTAAAGCAACTTTGCCAGACTGACCAAGCACTTTTACATTGATGTCGCCTTCGTTGAGTTCTTCATCAGCAGCAAAACTCAACGAATTGATCGCTGCAATAAGGAAGCAGGCAAGCAACAGTTTAGCCATCACGACTTGTTGTGTTAGAATGAGTGTATTTTATGTTGATATGATGGATTTCGATTAGGTCCTTGCATGAACGACACCCAATCTAGACTGGTGCGTTTTCCTTGACACTCGCAAATATTTTGCTCATGAATAATACCGATTAAGCTATCTCAAGAAATTGGGCGGTTAGCCTACCGGCCCGGATTGCTTGAGCAAAGAAAGGCATTTACGGTCGGTGATTCCGACAAACTCCGGCCGGTACACCAGGCAGTACTAACCGAATGGTCAAACTAGAACAATGACTGAAATCATAATGCAAATCAATAAACAATAATAAGGAGAG
>RQOL01000553.1:0-28046 GCA_013076295.1 Sanderia malayensis
CATTAAGGTTTTCTGAAGAAAGCTCTAGGAATAATTTCCCTAGTAACGTATTGAATTCTAGCAAGTAAGAGAATTGCTTTCAAAGCTCCCCAATAAAAACAAAGAGCTGACAAAACGGTGACCAACTTTGCAAAGGTGTCTATTTAATCGAAAAATTAGTTTGGCTTCATACCAGCAATCTTTTTTATCAAGAACGAATAATGCGACATATTGTAGCACATCTTCTCAATTTGTCTTTTGACCATGTCAATGATGCACATTATGAGTTCTCCATGTGCTGTATGGAAGCTGTCATCAAATGAATAGTATTTCTCACTTAATTGAGTCAAACGCGATACTCTTCCAGTTTTTGAAGATGGAATATCTTTAAAACGTAATTTGGAGATAAGAGGGACAGGCAACTGCTGAAGTTCCGGCAAAACTTGCACTTGTTGGTCTTCTTTCGACATCGCAGCTAGCAGGATGTATTCAGCCTTTTCACTTAACGTTGCATCCGTTTCTACTGAGTGATCCACTGAAAAAAAAATGAATTACTCTTATTACTATTATAAGTAATAAAACAATATAGGCATCAAAGATCAAAAGGCTCAATTCAGACACAATTCAGTGTGATTACCAGATGCCAAAAGCTTTATCTCTTCTATCCAAGAATGTACTTCCGCATCAGTTTCAGTTATACTCATTTCTTTAAAAGAACTCTCTATCTTTTCGGAGACAATCAGCAGCTCTTTGTTGGTCTACAAAAAAGGTCGTTAAACTCCTTAAAACAGTTCAAGTAACACAGTCCTTCATTTACAATTTTAACCGAAAGGAAACGCAGAAACAAGGTGTAACTATTCAATCATAATACTTAATCTTTTGAACTCGCGTTGAGTCAATTATGAAATCATGATTAAGTATATTTTGCAGCTTGAAAATATATTTATAAGCAATATAATAAATTGTACTAAAACCGCTCTTAATACGGAAGTACCAAAATTGCATCATCTTATAAATCAATTAATTTCAATTACAAGCAATTTTGTCAAAATGCTGCCAGGAAGCTCACCTTAAGGTAGCGGGTGCAGAGGTCTTTTGGTAGTTTCAATATTTTTCTTTTATTCCAGGCCATCATGAACTCTGTCAATGCTTCTTCTCTGTCTAAAAATGTATGAACAATATTTGATATTTCCGAAAGAATAAATAAGGTTATGTGCATATACTATCAAAAATAACGTGACGCACAAATTTTTTCAATAAAGTTTTTCATTTTCGATTCATACTTTCTCAGATCGCTATTTTCATTCCATGCTGACAGGAATTGCATGGTTGACGCAAATTGAAGTTACAATTCTCGCACAGGGGATCGTTAAAACATTAGGAAATAAACGCAAAACAGTAATGCTGAAAAGCATTCTACAATTCACTGAAAAGCAATAAAGATGTAACGAAGATTATTGGCATACTGAGCCAAAAAAATTTAGAATGCTGAAGCATCTAGACAGAATATGAGCGATGTTGCAGAGTCTTGTAAGAAAAAAACAAACCAAATATTAAATTCTTTAGGTTTATCTTCAGTGTTATGGTAAATGCAAACAAAAGCACCTCTAGATTCACTTACTTTCTGGCAGCATATGCTTTGTTGTGCTTCCTGTTCTCGATAAATAGCCGTTGACCTGTTCTGTTTCCTCTCCAGTAGATCTGCCCGCCCCAGTTTGCCATTCACCATCCCAGAGAACCTAGTTCAAGAAAATATAAAGATCATATGAATTCTAAAATGACAGCGCCAGCTAAGCTTCCCAGTGAACTATAACCACCATCTAATTGTCTGTCACCTTGTTATAACCAAAATAAATCGACAGATAAGACTGTTTTGTCAAAAAATTAAATTTACGAAAACTGTGCATTGGGCAACATATGTATATGATCTCTAGTTATCTAATATACTTAAAGGTTGCATACCAAATCTTCAGTTTTGAAAAAATTACTCCTCTCAATGCATTCTTCACATACACGAAAGACACACAAAACTGTGCTAAATTAAAACAGTAGCCTACCTGACAGGAAGGAGCGTGTCCTTTTGCATGCATGATTGACAGGGCTGGCTTCATTTTTCCAGCTACTTCAGGTGCAACCTTCAGAACCCATGGCCAATATTTGCACACAACATCACAAAAGAAAAATTCCACATTTCTTGAAGCAAGAAGCTTTTCTGCAAGAACAATGCATAACCATACAGCTCTCCTTGAAACATATTGACGGCTCTCTGACCAATGCTGTGGCGACATGAGACAATGTCTAGTCCATTTCATCAAGTGTTGAACGCTTGCGACCATATTTGATGCCGCCTTCCAAGATGAGCTGCCGCAATCCTTATCACTGCTCTCCTGAAAGAAGAAAATCGTTATTTGAGGATTACTACGTTTTTTCACATGAATTATAATAGTACCATAAGTATGGCAACATTGTTACAAGAAGTAAAACAAACACCATTCAAACATATTAAAGAAGAGCGCAAGAGTAGGATTCATTTCTCCAAATAATAAATAGGTTAGAAAACACATACACAGAAATGGAGCATCACTTAGGATTCACTTACACAACAATAACACTTACACTAATAAAAGATTAAACAAGTAAAATGATTCTGTTGATGATGTTAGGTCCCTTCATTGATCTCTCTCGATCATGATAAACCAGGTTTTTATCAAAAACATATAGATTTGCTTTTTTCCAACGTTTTTTCCGTTATACTAACAACCTAAGGGGACCATTATGGAAATAAGGTTAGCTTGACCTTTTAATGCTATTCCTGCCACTGTAATTAGGGGTGTTTTACTGTACATTTTTAACCTTGTATATTGTATTGTATCTGTTTTTACCTAATCTGTTTTGTAAAACTTGTAAATAGTGGCAAATGATACGTAGATACATACATACATATGTTGTGTTTATTGTACTATCACACATAATATGATCACCTTAGCATTCACTCCTCCCCTGTATTGGTATGTCTCATTCAAGAATTCGAGGACACTGTCATTTTCTTCAATAAAGGCATTTCCATAGTAGTTCTCGTTTCTTTTCCTGATAAACGAAATATATGTTGTATTAAGCAAACAGTTACATCAGGCATTATGCGGTTGTTTGTACAACCTAGCGTGAAACCAAACGCATATTAAAGTAAAAATGAATTTTTATTTCATGCAGAATCAGAAAAGTATAAACAATAAAATGACCTGCAGGGAAATGGAATAAACTGAAATGCTACAGTCGTCACTCTCAGCCACATTTTATATTTACTGCATAATAGTGGCAAGTTTAATGTTACCTTCCAGCATTTTTATAGCGATATAATTTACAATTGCCGTCCACATGGCAAGAGTGTTGAGATATTGTACACGGGGGGCAAACCATCCAATTTTTCTGCTGCAGCTGTTCCAATTCATGATTCAAATATTTCCATTCTTTGAATGCTTTTGTGAATGTTTGAGAATGAATTTCTTTCAGCTGAAAAAATTCAATTATTGAATTTATCATTTAACTAACCAATGCGAGATTTTCCAGCAAAATATTTGGTAAATATATTCAATAAGACAAATCTTATGTGATAATTTTGTGACAAAACAAATCTCTAAAAATGCAGATAACAAAGATCCCTTAACTCGACCTACACAACCAAACTGTTATACACACAGACTAAAAGACAGTTTAACAAGTAAACAAAAGTACAAACAACCCTGTTTTATATGTACATAAAATAAATGATTTCATATTATTTGTTATAAAAAGAAAAAAATTATAAATACCCTTCCTCTCTCAGCTGAAATATCATTGAGCGATGACAGGAAAGCACTTTCAGAGGACCCTGGCATTCTCTTACTGAACGAATTCCACAATCTAAACACATCCTGGTCAAATAAGTATGTACACGCTTCTGGGCTACCAGGCCATAATCTGAACTTGATTAGGGTTTTCAGGTTAAATGGATCCCACTCATGACAACAAGATTTACATAACATGAAGTATTTCTTCAAGTCAAATCTACCTGCAAATGTGGTAACAATCCATTAAATTTTGATACAGGAAAAATTTCAATAATTTTTGTGAGGATATCACAATATTATAACAAAGACAAAATGGAAAACAAGTAGGCATGCGGACAAAAAAAACAAGGCATACCCTTAACAGTTACGATTATACAATCTTCATCAACAATTTGACATTCCAGCTCTGAACTTTTACATTTAGGACATTTCTTAGAATGAAGAACTGGTCTCCGATCTAAGAACAGAAATAAGTTATACACAAAAGAACAAGAAGCTTTGACACAAAAACAGCACTTATTAAAATCAAACATACAACCAGATTTGTGTATACAAAAAAAGCAGAAAAATTTATTCTTTCATCAATAGAAATAACACCCTGAATGTAAAAATTATACATAGCACTTTCAGCGCCTTACCAATGTGAATTATATTGGCACTGGCAGCATCTTTTGTTTCCGATGGAAGCAATGGTTTATAAAAGCCATCCACCCAGCCGTCTCTGTCATGCAAAGGAAATTTCTCATGCACAAGTTCATCACATGAAATGCACAAAAACTTTGAATCAGCACAGTCTAGGCATCTTATTTCTGGATTCTTCACATTGCAGTTTTCGCATATATTCAAAGACCCACTAAAAGATTCTATCTCTAGGGCACACTCTGCAATATAATTTCTATGTTTTTCCCACATTGCTGATGCTTTCTCCAATCTGTCTGTCCACTTAGATGACTCAGATTTGTCTTTTTGAGATAGTGTCAGCTTTTCACATTCAGAAATCATAGCTTTAAGGTCTAAAAGATAAATTCAATAACTCCATGATGCAGAAGTTACATCAAAAATGAAAAAAATGATTACAACTATAATCAAATTATAAGAATACAATTATAATTGAGTAGCAAAGAAAAAGACATGAAAGCACCATTAAAAATAACAAAATAGTAGCACAAGAATGACAGTCAATGTGAGATGTCATCAAAACAATTCTCTGACAGAACATTTAGCAATAAAGGAATAATCTATACAGCACAAGTTTGTAATGCTTTTAATTATTGTTATTTTTTGCAATATTACTATTATCATCATGATTATGATCATTTGCTCTTACTATTGTCATCATTACAACTATTAGCCTCAGGAAGAGACAGAACTACTATTACCAATCAAGAATAGAATTAAACCAGGTTATATTAGAACAAGAACCAGATTGCAGCAAAACAATTTTGTTTCAATAAAGCATACCTTTTTCATTATTCTCCAGTATATGCTCTGCATCTTTATGTGATCCTTCACTGTCAATTTCCATACACAATTGATGCTCTAAAAAATATTTAAAATATACTGTCAAAGATAGTTGCATCAAAGATTGGATTCTTTGATGAAAGAGGCTTTTTCAAAACATTTCATATTCACTGCCTGTTTTGAAATAGTTTCAAGCACCAAAAAACTAGTTGTTAAGCAAGGCACACTGTACACGGACTTGACATAATGAAAATCTCAAAAAAATACATCGAAACAAAGGGCCCAAACATTCCAGGAAAAAATTGTCCTACACATATGCTTAATATTTCCTATAGAAATGAAAGAGCATAACTGTTATACTGAAAATAATTGATACTTTTCAAGCCATTCCTTTATGAATTCAGTACCTTAAAGTAGGATAAAATTGAATAACAGCTGAAGTAGTACACAATCTTGTGGTTGGGATCTTCTTTCATAATCAATTGTTGTTTTCATTCAAACCTTAACCAGAAAATATCTGAGCATATTTTTACCTATGATGTGTTTTACTCAGGGAGATTAATTTAAAAATTAACCTGGGAATGAAGTTGTCATGTTTTCATTATTTTCCAGTTGAGACTTTTGCTTCTTTCTGTCACCATGTCTTCTTGGATTTGAAATTACTCTTTTACCAGTTTCTGAATCTCTTGCATACTCAACAACTATTTCCCTTTTCACATTCTTTTTCATCAATTTCTTTTTTGATGGCAGTGTCAATTCCAACACATCAGTGAGACAACGATCTGGATCTAGAATTCGACCTTTCTTGATTCTCCCACCTTTGGAAACATCTATAACAAATCACATTTAACAATAAACCCACAAATAGTCTACAAAGTTTTTTATAACATCAGTGTATGAAAGTACACAGTTAGGCCATTAAGAGCTCACAAAAATAGTATAGGCCATCCACTTTAACACACAAAATGTAGTATTCCATGTGATTGGCAGCAAATTGTTTTTATTTTCACTTGGCAATCTGTGCCATTAAAAGCATACAGAATTCAAATTTTCCTTTCAATTTAGGTGAAGGTGAAGGTGAAATGGTTTTTTAGCGCCAGTCACTAGGATCTCAGTAGTAGGCTAACTGATCGAGACCTCAACCCTGGCTGTGATGCTACCGTGGCTGGGCTTGAACCCTGACCACACTGAGCTCTTGACACCACGGGTCAGCAGAGACTTCCACCCTGGCTGTGACGCTACCGTGACTGTGCTCGGCACGATGCCACAGCACCTTCAACCATCCTAGGTGTCAACCATGCGAGTAAATGCTGCCAACCTAAATTTGGGTCAACCTTCTTTGACCAAAGAAGAACCAGGCTTAAGTTTTATTATGTAGTGCCAATGTAATGTAGTGTTCCAGTAAGGATAAACAGGGCTATAGACCAAAACTATAGAGTTCAGATATTTGAACATCATTGACCCCAGTCTGGAATTCCTGTAACAACCACACCCAAGCTGAAATTTGAGCTGCACCAAAAGGGCACCTGTGCACAAAAAAGTTTCCACTCTGGGCCAAGTGCTCAAAAATTTGATAAGCAGAATGTCTTAGATGATAAAATATTTTACCCCTGTACAAATCAATGGAAACAGTGAAAATTAACAAAACATACAAATTATTGGATTTTCAATCAAGCCTGCAAACATCCAGATTGATATTGATTTAGGCCTAGGCTACCTTGTTTGTGTTCTTTCGTTGACATTAATTACATATACAGACAGGTATAACAATACCAAGTATTACTTTTCCCAACTGAGCATTGGATGAGACAAGAGCCGCATATTGGGCAGCTTTAGTATAACTATAAGTTCCTAATTTTGCAAACGTATTGGCTGACTTTCCACTCTGGCCTGTCACCCTGCCGGAATCTTCTTTTTTAGAAGGCAGGCAGTATCTGGTAGATGTAGATGTAGATGAAGAGACAGGGCTACGGCGTATTTTATTACTTGGACTTCTCTATTAAAAACAAAAGGAGAAATCTTGCAAAGCGGCCTAAAAAACTCGGACGAATAGCCCTAGCCCTAATCTCCGGACGAAACTGGTTTCCTTCAATTCAGGATAGGATAGTTTAAGCTCTCGATTACAAAGGTCAGTTTTCACAGTAAGATACTGGTACGGGAGCTAAGAATATGAAAAGTGGGTTGAAATCAATAAGTTTCCAGGCTCGTTGCTGTGCTGACTACTAGTCAGTGACTAGCCATTTAGTGACTGAAAAGGAATAGGCCATTTAGGCCGGTAGGTTGAGACAGGAATGCAAGGGATAAATTTCAAGTTAGAAAACTTACTTACCAGCAGCTGCATTATCCCTGTCCATTTCCAGTAAGCTAAAGTCTGAAGGTAGGTAAGGGAGTACCTAACAAAAATAAATCGCAACATAAGGAGTGTCCGAGAGCTGTTACCGGACTGCTGTGCATGGCATTGACTAGGCCTACCTGACATTTGCGTGCGATGTTTTGTTAAAACAATTTGTATTGAGTTGGATTTGATTGAACATTGCAGCCAATTTTTAACTCATATCATTAAAATCTGAGGGTAATGTGCATTTAACGATTATCGTTAAATTCTGCTGCGAGTATGGGTTGTGCTTTCGCACGGTGTTAAGAAAACATGCTTGCAAATTACGACGCGAATACGAATCTTTGTGCCTGTCCTCTGCAAGGAAAAGATACAGTACCACAGCCAGATAACGGGTACATTATAGGCATTGCATGTCAAGTTCTGGTGTTGTGCACACTATTTCTTCATAAAAACGAGACTCAAATTGTTAAAAAACAACGAAAATGAACGGAAATTCAAAAATAATAATGGACAATATCGAGTTTCGACGAAATTGAAATAATGTGTGGGTGAATGTTAATATCACTGAAAACAAGTAAATAAAGGTGTATTTTACTTGATTTTAGCTGATTGAAATATACTTATAGAAGATTGTGTGGTGCGTGGGGCTCAAAAGAAAACTAAAAATTACGAGGGTAATTACTGGGAGCAAAGGAAACTTACAAAATGTGGTGAAAATGGGACACTGTACTGAGACTCGTCAAGTCTCCATTGAGCTCTGTCTGCCCTGCCCGGGGACAACAAGAAATCAAGACAACAGTACGACAATTGAGAACAATACACGTGTATGTGCAAGGATGTTCCATGGTCATCACATGTCAAAAGCAAAGGAAAGTGCTCTTCCCTTCGCTCAAGATTATATTTCTCTTTCTTCTTCCTGCGTATTGTAACGGAGTATACTCTGGTCGGCTGGCATTTCGCCAGTCTGCAGTGTAAAGTCCGAATTATTGGAGATGAAATGATCAAATCACTTCCAATTCCAACAAGCGAATACACACACTGCAGTTGAATGATCGATGCAAGAAGCTAATTTCATAACGAGGTTTCCATTCACCTTTAACAAACTAAACACCATTCTCGAACATCTTCAACCTTGGCTTAAGCAAGTCCTCGCTCAGTGGCGCCGGCAAAAGGGGGTTGGAAAGACAAGGGGAAATAGGGGCTGGGGCAATAAGGGGCAAACGCAACCCCAATGTGGAAAACTTAAATTACTGACGTCACTTTACTTGTTCTGTTCCGTCACATTTCTCCACCGATATCAATCTTCAAATTTTTTATGACTCCCTCCCCCCCCCGAAACAATCTTGGCGGCGCCAATGCTCTCAGAAACTAATTTCAGTGCACTCTTACTGCATACTTTACGAACATGACGAACAGAGCAAAAGGTACACATCGGAGTCGTTGAGTATACATGATCTTGAAATTGTGTGTGTATACTGACATACCAGTGTATGCAACAGTTCAATGAGGTCAGAGTCAGTTAGCTTTATTCCCTTGAAAAAATTGGAAAAAGAAAAGACTGAAAGAAGAGCACTTGAAAAGACAAAGACTCTTTCTTGAGACCGCGACGTTATCTCAAGCTGGAAGATGTAGAACTATAAGTGGGGTTATAATTTGCAACCTCTTTCTGGTTACATAAAATGCGTAAAGAAATTCATATTGTGTTGAAATCGTTGTTTGACGAAATGAGAAGGAAAGGAACTACGACTCGACTGACATCAATTCTCAAAATCCCACAAATAAATCTGTTGCTGAAACCTGATCAGTTCACATGGATGTAGCTATCACCAAGTATGATCTTGTCGATTCCATTCCCCATCAGATCATCGCAAACACAATCACACTCTCTGCTCTTCAAGATCAGAGATTTCAAATTCGTCCGAACGCGTCAATTATCAGAGCTATTTTGAAAGCCTCGTATTCAAAACAAGGTTGTCTGGGTGATTCCTTATGATAAAAAATCTCCTTTGATGGCTAAAAATGGTGTTAAGCAAGACTGCTTCATTACGAAAATGTTACGGCATTAATTCTAATCCAAAACAGGCAGTGTCGTGATAATGACAAGACTAAGAAACCACATAAGTCAGTGGAAAATATGTTTCGACTTATAATATCTTATTGAATCATTAGATCAACTGAGAGGGGATATGGAAGCTGACAAATACTCAAGCAACGGATTGCAAGCATTTTGAGTCTCCTAAACCCTTATTCATTAGCATCCTTGTTGAAATCGTCTGTTTCCTGATTGTTAAGATCTCCTTACATCTTTACACTTTATTAAATAAAACTCTTTGCAGTATAAATACCCCTCGCAGTATAAACTTTTCCAAAAAGAACAACAAAAACATAAAGCTCGGCTAGCAATAAGCAGTTCACTAAGCTTCATATTACATTGAGCTCAAATTCCAATAACTTACGTATTGCAATCACCCATTTTCTTTAAACTAATGCCACAACAGAGCTTCTTCATTTGAATTAAAAAGCGATGCCTTGTTTGCCTGGCTTTCTGCATTGCAAAACCTATATTCTTTGACTGAATGGCTGAGCGCTGAAGAATAGAAACATTCTCGTCCTGAGTGTGTCAGAGCAAGCTGCTCTCTATTGCGCGATCAAAAAACAGCTAATGACTGACTTAGCTTGAGCTTGATTCGGTGAAGACATGCCTTATTGACTCACATCGAAATTAATAAATCTACTTGTTTCAGCATATGGGGAGCGTATGACAAATCTGAGGGATATTGGAAACATGTGTTGCGAGATGGAAATAATCTAAGGAGGATGTTACATGTACGTCTGTGGTTTTATCTCTATTAGTTGTGTGATTTCCAAATCTCAGTTGGTTTGCAGAGAATCTCCTTGTTGAAGCACTGATATACAGAAAAGGAAAATGGTTATGTGAGATAATTTAAAGTGTCTTGAATGATCTTATGTAAGCATTAGCTCGCGAGTAATTATCGTTTCGAAGAATTAGGAAGTAGTAACTATGTACTCCTGGAATAACTACGAGTCCTATTGAACACTCTTGTTCATGACATGGTAGACTTCTATTCCTATTATGACCATCACTGAATGAAAAAATAAACAAAAACATATTCACGATGACTATCAGATCGTATTAACTAACTACCATATCGTTACTTCAGAAGCTCGTTTCACAAAGGGTACAATGGCCCACTGGCCCACGTCAATCGTGGAGCAAGAGCCCAATTCTTACTGGAAAAATATGCGTTGGAAAAAATTTCAGACCACGCCCATTTAGGTTACTTTGAAGCTATAATGACCAGTGGTTAATCCCGAGTTCAATTTCTCATACAAAAAGCGTGTACACATTGCGCTGTATTCACCAAACCAATCTATCTCTCTTCAACTGTTACATGAACAGTTTAATCTTCAAACCGCTTGACTTCCAATTACTTGCACACGTCTTGACAAACAATCAAAAACATAAGATAAAGCCTAGTAGGACAGGACGCGATAAACACCACCAAAGATTTAAAGAAATTATCGTGCAATAATGTTAAACCAATTTCTGGACAAAGCAAAGTTAAAACAATTTAACACTCGCTGACAATAACATAAGTTGATAGAGTTTCCTTCTTAGACATGTTGATTTGAAGGGTGAGTTGGCTACGCTAATCATGTTACCAATATACAATCATTGTGGCTATCCACAATAGCGTAATTCTGTTGAACATGACCATCCTACACGACCAATCATAATGCACAAGCAACATATCTGAGCTGAGCTGGTTTAAAAGAACCACCGCATGTAAAACGATTTATGGACTAAACAGAGTGGGAGGGCGAGAGCGCCAAATATCACATTAAAAAATACTCGTGATGCGTGATCGATTTCAACCAAAGGCGCAAAACTCGGGGGCACGTGCCCTGCACTTAACATAAATATGCCCATTTTATAGCTGAAAATTGCCCCTTCTAAGACTAAATGTGTCATGTGTCATCCACTTTTTATTGCAGTGCATACGTTTTAGTACTACGCTCCTACGCCTCTGATATTAATTGGTAAGCATCTCAAAATGAATTTGGCCGGGGCACTAAGCATTCAAGACTAAGCATGCAACATTTCTAATCTCCTCTAAAATTAACTTTGGCAAGATAACAACATAACAGCACGGCACTACCATACAAAAATTACTTAACAATTATTTATGCTGCTCATGTACTTCCTCCATATACATATGGACGGAGTGAGTGGGATAGAAACAGGACCGCCCGTTCAACAAAATGCATTTAACTATCCTCGGGTCTGGTTTAACAATTAAATTCCTTGCTGCAAGAGAAAGAGTAGGATAATAGCTGTTTACATCCAGACACAGATTCGTAAATTTCAGTTTAAATATTCACCTGGACATTCGCAACATCAGTTTGCGATTCAAACTCGCACTCGGCGTTATTCCAATCACAAAGTTGTTTCTCAAATCCATAACCATTTCACCAAAGAAATATTAGTTCAAGGTATGATAGATGATATATGATAGATTCCAAACAACCACAGCGTTTCAGTTAGATATTACTCTACTTTTATCGCGTTAAACATTTTAAGTTCTGCGTTGGCGTGATCATCTGCATCTTAATCGAATGAAATCGAATGAAATCGAATGAAATCGAATGGAATCGAATGGAATCGAATGGAATCGAATGGAATCGAATAGATGACTGGTCTCTATCAATTTTTACTCATCAATAGACACTCAAGCCAATTGGATATATTGCGGTGAAAATGTTTCCTCATGACGACCTTTGGACGTCGGGCATTCATTCATTCTTGCATCCATTGTTGACAAATGAAAGAAGAAAAATATGCTAATGTACCTGGGAGATTCCTGGATTCTAAGACAGGTCACCTCAGTTTACTTGTTGTTGCCTATGGTTATTTCCTCGCTTAAGTGCTCCCTTGGAATAAACACCTCTTAAAAATTTTTGAAATTAATAAAAGCCTCAAGGCGGCTAATCGATGAAACATGATACCTGGTGCAACAATACCCAGAAGGGGCGTTAAGGGGGTTGTGGGAGGGAGAGGTGCAACTCCCTTGCCTCAGAGACAGGAGTCAGAATTTTACTCGGCAAAATTGGAATTACTACTCACTCCTCGGCAAACCTCAATTAAGGTACTGGTGGCAAGCATATATTAAGAAATCGATGATTATGGGTGGTAATTTTGACACTTGGAGCCAGGCACCACACACATTCCCAAAAAAAATTCTAGCAACGCCCCTGGAAATACTTATGTTGGTAGATCGATACGTATTTACATTAACATGATAACATTAACAATATCGATCCAATAGCAATACCATGCCGACAGTTGCGGGAAAACACCCCCATATTGGCTTGCTATGCTGCACCCTTGGAAGTACCCACAATACCAATATCGATACCAGCAATGGGATACTTATTTCTAGATGCACTTTGAGCACCGAAACAATGATTCTAAGAACGGTTTCCTAAAATGATTTAAATTTTGAGGTCTTGCCAAAAAGCGAAATCAAGGAGCTCGGAAAAAACCTTCGCTTTCCAAATCTCACCCTCGCCTCTCTATTAGATGATGAGAAGTTATATTGAGCCCAGCTGGTCCATTGAAAACATCGTAAAATAAACATTACTTTTTGGTAATTTATGATTATAAAACTTGCCCCAGACCAAACTAACCAACAGGTACACTACATAAGCCTAATCATGACAGAGTATTAAAGAGTAATAATGTCAAAATAACGGAAAGCTTGTCGAGAGAAGGAGGGGCCACATAAAACACGAAAGCTGCTTAGGCCCAGCAGCAAGACGTTCATAAATTCGAATACCAACCAAAGCTATTCACACCAAAAACAATATTAGGAAAATAAACGTACCTTGATATTTGTTCTTTTAACATTCAGCTTGGCATAGCTTCTAAGTGGAATGTTAGTTTAAAGTGGATAATTAATTCATTTTCTCGAAAGTGCTGTCGACTTCGTTTTCCAATGTGTACTAATCTTTTTAGTTGTGCTGAATTTTTTTCTTCACTCCGGAAATCCCCTTGCGTGTGTTATTATATTATCAATGGAATTTAACCAATCATCGTACAATGTCAATACAAGAATCGCAGGGAGCCGAGAAGCAAAATTGAAAAGGAGGGAGGGACCAGGGTAAATTCAAAGGGTACAAATAACCGACGTGTTGGGGGGGGGGGGATTTGGGTCGACTCCAATGAGAAATTGGTAGAATATATTAGCATTGCATCATTGCTCCTTATTTTTTTGCAAAATCATCTGATTATGTTAAAATATGGCAAACAAATATAAAATATTATTTGCTTTGATTTATTCCTTGACACCAACCAGCCGATTTAAAACTCGGGGTAATGGTTAAGACAACACAAGTCATAGACAATGATATTGACTTAAAAATATCTAATAAATATTTGATTCAAGAACAGCGGAGACAGAATCAAAAGATATCTTTCCCACTAAAGTTCTTCATCCATCCTGTTTTGATTCGTTGCCTGTCGTTCCCTTTCGATCGTCTGTTGATTCCATCACCTACGTTTCAATCATCCAGATCCATAACTTCTTTCACCAATAGCTCTCTATTGTGGTCGGCTGTCGAGGAGAGATAAACTGACTGTTAATGCCACACTTTGTAAAGCGAAACTTGAAGATTACTTCAAAATCCTCTCCTCAAAGCTGAAGGAAATATATCTGGTATCCAGCAGACTTTTGAAATTCAATAATTTTGTTACCAATTATTCAAGTTAATAGAATATACAACCCAATTAGAGGCCCATACAATTCTGCCAGCCCCCCTCCCCCAACAGTTGAAAATTCTCTGAAAAAACTCAGCTTTTTTCAAAATGATCAATAATCTAAAAAGAACCTACATTTCACAGTGTGATTAGCGCCAACCTGGCAGTCTTTCAATACACAGTTTTCCTTGATGTATGCATGACTACATATGACACTTCCTTGCACATTGCAACTGAAATATAAAAACAAAAACTCGTGTTACTTTTGCATTCATCAAATAACGCGACACAATGAAATTATTAATACCATAATTATTTCATCGCATTGCATAAATGATATGATTAACCTCAAGGAAACCAAACTTCGTTTGAAGTTAGTTAAACCTAAGGTTGATTATTAAATTACATTACGAATGGTTGGTTCGTTATTTGAGGCGGTCTGTTATAGGGGCTTTGTTATATGGAGTTAGGGTAAATCCTCGAATAGGCCCCCACCTCCAAGCAACCCCCCATCCTGACCATAATTAACAAGGATATTGATCCCATATACCAAGACATTCAAGTTGCGTATCTAATACCTGGCAAATAACAACAAGCTTAGACCAATAATTTCATTATTTGACTGCATCGTATAAATGTTTATACAGCTTAATATTGAATATAAATCAAGCTAAAATTTCGTTTTCGGGATTTACAACGGCATGAAATAAAACGACCACTCTTACCCATTTTCTATCGTGACATATTCCATGATGATCGAGTTACTGATTTTTACTTTAGATCCAATATTGCAGTGCTTCCCAATTGCGGACTTCTTGATAGAAACGTTTTCAGAGATGCTCGTTCCTTCCCCAACAATGCAATCAGAGCCCACCTGAAGTAACAAGAAGCAAAGATTGCATTATATGAAATATATCTCTGTTAGAATGATCATACACATGAACTCTTTCTATATCTTGAGCTTGCAAAGGGCTGAGGGATGAGTTCGAGGTGAAGATGAGTTTGATAAAAAGAAAATTGTAGCTAATACTGGAACGTACAGAAAAATAATTTGCTACAGGATTTGGATAAGAGAGAGTCAATGCTCTTTCATTAATTGTATTAATATTTGATTGACTCATAGTCGAGTTCTTCCAAGTGAACTGTTGTGTTTCATAATGATGTACATAAAATGTGTTTCATAATGATGTAGCTACATAAAATTAAATGACACTGGCTTGAAAATTGAAAAACAGACTGAAAATCAAATCCTTTCGATTAAAATCTCCATTTCATATGATAAATAAACTTATCATATCTTATCATTTATTATTATTATCTCTGCGGCGTTAAATAAAGAAATAATATTCTAACCTGAGATTTCTCTTTCACGTTCACTGTCGAATGGATCTTGACGAACTCAGTATTCGGTGCAACAATGGGAAATATTTTCGTTATCTAAGATAAGACATATACAATAAGCCAAGATTGACACTAGGCACATAAAACACATCTGTCATTCGCTATTTTAACTGTTCACCACCTCTAACAACTTCAAACTCATTATGGTACTTTTTGCATGTATCTGACATTCTCTAACTCGATTAAACTTTGGGTACCCTTGGGAGATTCGAGATCGCATTGATATTTTCGTTATCTAAGGTAAGACATGAGCCAAAATTGACACTAGGCACATATAACACATCTGTTATTCGCTATCTCGACTGTTGAGCTGTTCACCACCTCTAACAACTTCAAACTCATTCTGGTACTTCTTGCATGTGTTTGACATTCTATAAACTCGATTAAACTTTGGGTGCCCCTGGGAGATTTGAGATCGCATTGAACATGCATCGAACTAAGTCGAAAACATAGCTATATGCAGGTTCAAATGAGCTTTAATTTTGGTGGTGCTGAAGTAACTTCAATCTTCAATCCAATACCTCTCTGTTGATATGAGTGTATCCTGCAAGGTTATTCACTCTGATACAGAGAGAGCCATCGTTGATAAAACCATGACATCGAATGTTATTCTTCGTTGAAGACATCCTATTCACGTCACAGTATATGGAGAATTCTTTGGTAAGCAATGTCAACTCATCTTCTTTCATAAAACTGAATATATCTGCAATGGAAACATAACGATGTGGTCAACAATAAAACAGAAATTAAAGCATCAATTAAGTGTTCATTTTAAAAAGTTTCTAATGAATAAAGCAATTTGTATTAATGCTCCAATACTGAAAAAAACTCTGGGAATTTATGGTGCTTGACACAGCGCAATCTATCTAAAGAACGAAGTTTCAGCTGCAAGCTCAAGACAGAGTGAAAATCATTGCCGAATTTGCTTCATTAAACGCTCCCATCGAATAAACGCTCCCATCGAATAAACGCCCCGACTAACTCGACTAAACTTTGCTGGAATTAAATGTGCTGGAATTAATCAAGGAGATTGACTTGACTGTCCCGTAGCTACAATTGTGGCCGTTGGGGCGTCTTTGCGACATGGACGATATCGTGACTGTCTGGCGGTATAATGACGTGTAGCTTTTAGCAAAATTGAGAGCAACCAAGTATTGTATTTTCAGCGTGCATGCGAGACTGACTGAAAATATCTTCGACGCGAGATTTAAAAATGCCCCTGAAAATAATTGATACAAACATACCTAGTTTGGCATCACCTTCAATAAGTGATGGGATTGAAGAGCTTAGTTTTTCATCTCTTCGATTTGGAACTTTTGAGAACTGCTTTTTGATAAGATAGGGTACAACATCACTCTTAACACTCTCAAATGACCTGTTAACAAAAGAAAAGCAGTTTAATAAAGGACAATCTGAAAATCAATATGCCTCTTGGTAAATGACATCGTGAGGATAAGAAAGGTTAAGATTTCAGAACATTTTTCAAGATCTGTTTTGCTTTTACTTACATCTTTTCACAAATAAAATCAAGGACCCACTTCTTCATTATGTACATGTGTGCATCAATTAGGTTGCTTTGAATTGTCAGGTTAGGATATCTAGACATTGAAAATACACATCAAGCTAAATAATTCTCATTTGTAAAATATTAATACATTAGAAAAAAACTTGAAGCTGATCTATTGAGTTTGTGTATATTTTCTTGAATAAGACTAAGTACCTTTTCAGTAAAGACTTTCTCACTAGAATGTTTTCACTTTCCAAATCAGCTTCATTTAACATAAATAACAATCTGTTTTCACCTTTCTCTATTGCAATAAAATCTTTTTGGACTATAAAGAATAAAAGACAACGTTCCAAATTCAGTACAAAATTATTAAACAAGAGACTGTGGCAACAAACATGATTCAGTGTTCATCAAATTGATATTCAAGCAAGCAACAGATAATAAAAACAAACACACAATGATACCTTGCTCCATTTCTTTGGTTTTTCCTTTACTTCCTTTTCCGGCTTCTTTTTCTTGAGAAAAGTCAGCCCTTGGTGCAATTAGGGCAGTTAAACTAGAATCGTATGTCCTGTGAATATCTGCAAGTCTGTGAAATGGGGCATCGGTTATCACATCACAGCTGACCACAATGATGTCTGTCTGAGTTGATTGAAAGAAAATGGAATAAAAATATTATAACATGATAACAATTTCCAAACTTCTAGGAAGATCTTTATTGAACAGGCTAAACAAGAAACAACGTCCAGATCTAGTTTCATCAGACTGCAAAGTAAAAACTATATTTTTCAGAAACTATGATATATTGAGGCAAAATGCTTCAGCTTAGCCTGTATTATATAGGACCCAGTTTGCAGTGAGGCTTTTTTAATATTATGCAGTTATCATTCTTCATCTCTATTGTACCATTGATTTTCTCTATTGTACTATTGTTCAACCCTGGTGCCTAACTGCCTTACTCTGCAAGTGCACACTGTCAGATTGTATGTTAGACTTAATAGTTGCAGCTAGCTTTTGATACTCACTTGTATTTTATCTTTCAGCAATCGTAGTGAATCTGCAGTGCCCATATCTTCATCATCAGGAATGGTAGAAAAAGTGAATCGTACTCTTTTATCACAGCATGACTTTAGGGCTTGAATGAACATGTTTTCCTTTGACTTTAGAACAATTATTATGAAATCTGTAGAGAAAGCATAAAAAATAGAACAGATAGTATGTATGTTACTAAACTGTAGACAATAAACACAAAGCACATAATTGTTAATGTGTAATTCTGTAATATATTGAAGCACTTTGGAGTAAATTCTCTTGATGCAATTGTATGTATTATAGGCTTGTCTTGTGTCTCTTTGCATTGAAATGGAATTCTAAAAGAAGTGAAATGAATGAATGAATGAATCTAACCTTCAAAACCATACTTTTGTAAGTGATGAATGGGATACCATATCAGCGGAACTCCACCAACAGGCAGAAGTGCTTTCGGTATTTCTTCCGTCAATGGATACATCCTTGAGCCACCTCCAGCAGCAAGGATTACAGGCTGGAATTCTGGAGCCATGTTTTCAATTCAAACAAAATAAACAATATGCTTCCCTCATTCGTTGCCTGTATCGATCTTATAATGAATCCACGATTGTGGAACTGGGACATGAAACACACGCCATTATACTTTGCAATTGCATTTCTTCATGAACAACAACAGCAACAGAACAGCCCGAAACATGTTTATTGCCAGTGGAGTGGAGTGGAGCCAGAACCACAGAATAAGGAGAGAAATCTCTCCTTATTCTGTGCCAGAACTCAATGAGCCAACTTGAAATTCGACAACTCGCTTCGCTTACACCAAGGCGCCGACAAAATGCAAATATTCAACTTCACTTCCTTCACTGCTGTTATAATCGTATAGAAGTATATACAAATTTCTCGAAACTCAGAAAAATTACTTTGATACAGTCAAATCTGCATAATTCGAACTCGTGTAATTCGAACTCTGTCTAGTTCGAACGAAATTCTCTGTCCCTTCAAGGACCACAAAAGAACCAATTCTTATAAAACAAGCCTCTATAATTCGAACTTTTTGTAATTCGAACATTTTCACGCTTCCCCAGGGTGTTCGAATTAGGCAGAGTTAACTGTATTTCTATTCCACTAATTAGAGTCTTCGAATCGCTTTGAAACTATCGGTCTGGCACTAGTTCCAAAGTCGAAGAGTTCTAGTACACAAAAATAGTTTTTATAAGATGCATCGCCCGCTGATTTTAACTCAAGGTCGTGTTCTTCTTTGTCATGTTTTTCGTACCTTCTTACAATTTCAAAAACAAAACAACAATCAAACAAAAAGCGAATAAGGGTCGGGGTTCTGGGGTTTTATACCCGAAGTTCAAGGTTCAAAGGTTCTTTCCACCGGAAGCTACATGTGTATTTGTTCACCTGAAAATAGAAAATTGTTTGTGAACTGTGACGCTTCGCACGTGGTTGGTGTCAATTTCTGTTAATTTCTGTTGGGACGTGTGCATCACTTCGTTTCAACGAAGGAAGTACAAAGGAACGGACGAAGAAAGTCTTGAAGGCGGTAAGTAATTTTTCTCTATGATGCCTAAAGTTTTTTTATAAATATGCATCACGCACATATATGTTTCATATTTAAATAAATAAAGGACAATCCTGCATCTAAAAGGATTAGATATTAAAATATTTTATGTCAGATTGGCTCTCATATACACTTTTCTTTTATTATTCCACGGATTAATATGCACACGTGCAGATGCGCTTAGGCCAAGAAATGCAACCCGAGATTTCTGCAGAGTTTGGGGCTATAAAAGTTTGCAGAATATAGTAAAAATTAACGTGAAAAGTCGGGTAATTGTCGTTTATTGGTGAAGAAATGTAGTTTTATTAAAGATATCGATATGCTAATTGCCAGAGATGGATATCAGTGAAAATTTAATATGGACATTTTGCAAAAAGCTTTTCAAGAAGTAGTTTGTTTGACAACGGGGGCGTAGAAGCCGGTAAAAAGAAATGATTGGAAAAAAATTATCAATGGCTCCAAATTGCTTGTTTGCTTTGTTGCTTGTAAATATCTGAGAACGATTTGACCAACTATTTAGTGTTTTGGAGACAAGGATAACAAGTGTTCCAACAAATAAGAACAAAAATTCATCCAGAGCAGTTTATATTGCCAGGCAACTATACCTGCAAAGAAAGAAAATATTTGTGTTGAAATGAAGTGGCGTGACGTTCAACATGTGTTAGATTGCGAAATTAACAACTTCAACAATGGCCCATGAACATTTCACTATTGAATTTCATGTCATTTTCCTCTCCGGGTTTTTGGGGTGCAAATTTGAGCGATTAAACTACCTAATTTCTTGCTAGTTTTATTATCGTCTGCCAAAGTCATGAAATTCACATTTGCCTTGTTTTAATGGTAACATAAGTTAATTCAATAAAAAGTCCCCAGAATTCTGAAAAGGTGGGTCTTTGGACCATCTTCGTTGAGCTGGCCCAAACATGCCCGTTTGACATTATTGTTGAAATTTAGACTTTGAGTTTTCTCTAGTAATATGATATCTTACCTGTGCTTCCACCTTCCTTGTAAAACAGAGCGAAATACCTGGCAAGAAATCATTTTGAAGTATTGAAGTATAATCAACAGACAAAGAAACACGATGGCTCAAATCAGATTTTTGCTGCGAATACAGAAGCAAGGCATCTTGAAAGCTGGTCAAAAATTTCTTTCCAGCAGCTCAAGAGCTGTTGGATCAAGTATTGCTTGTTTGAGAAAGGATAACCATGTTTCCAGGTAAAACTGAGTAAAGTTTATATTATCGACATTGACCTTCGTGAAAGCAAATTTCTACAGGCTGCCAGGCTGCCGCGATGACGCAATTCGTGATCGATTGATTTCCCGCGTAAACCTGTCTGCTTCGCTCACTGATCTATAAGATTTCTTATAGATCAGTGGCTTCGCTCGAATGTGGAAGTATGGATTGGTGTTCCGTGCATATACAAGAATAGAAACTTTTTACTCTAAATAACACGACGTTATAAATAGAAGATAGAATGTGTTTATCTATGCTTACTAAATATTTGCATTTTATTTCACGTCCTTTTTGGTATACGAAACTTCATGGGGGGGGGGGTTGGAAGAGTTAATCGCGAAAAGCTATTATTTCAGTTGGCCTATTGGAGAGAAGGGTTAATAACTTTTACGTATTTGCAGTGATAAAAAGATTCAAAGTTAAGAAGGGATTGGGCATTAGGCGTTTTGCTTCAACTTATGGCGGGAAACGTGAAGGACACCTTGTTTTGATTGCTCAAAACAAAAATTTTTTCGTCGAATAACAAGTGTTTACGTTCTTTGATTTTTTCAGCAGTGGTACCAATAATGGAATACAGCAACGAAGCTACCACAAAATAAACCAGAATATTTTAGATTGGTACATGAAGCTGCCGGTTGACCCTAATAAAGTCCAAGTGACGTATACATGGATTGATGGAACAGGAGAATTCATGAGAGGAAAAACAAAGACCGTGCACAAGGAACCCGAGAGACCAGAGGATTTGTCAGTTTGGAATTTTGACGGATCGTCGACCGGACAGGCGGTAGGCAAGAACAGCGATACATTTCTGCATCCGCGTGCTTTGTACCCGGATCCATTTCGACCCGGAAAACACAAGCTGGTCCTCTGCGACACGTATGACTACAAAGAGGACCCATGCTCTACCAATAACAGAAAAACATGTCTGGATGTTGTGGAAAAATGTAAGGTAGGCAGCTATAGCAGCACGTATTACCCAGATACTTGATTTATTTCTGAGTTTTACTTGATCAGATACGAATTGAATTTGGACTCTCCAATATTGCTAATCCTGTACAACTACAACATGTTGAGTAATTTATCTTGGTGATCTCTTCTCTCTCCATTCAAGGAACACGTTCCGTGGTTCGCAATTGAGCAAGAATACACGTTATTGGACACAGATGGCCATCCACTCGGATGGCCAAAGATGGGATTTCCTGGTGGACAGGGACCTTACTACTGCGCTGTTGGTACTGGCAGACAATTTGGCAGAGAAGTTGTGGAGGCGCATTACAAGGCCTGCTTGTATGCTGGCATTGAGATCGGTGGAGAAAATGCAGAGGTCATGCCTGGACAGGTGTGTAAGAACAGAATACATTTTATTCACAGTTCGTATATATTTATCTTTATTTATTTATCACACATGCCTGAAAATTTGTATATTGTTGCTTTGGATCGTTCAAAAGTGTTCGCTGAGAATTAAAAAGCCGAAGCCACAGTGGAATTTTTATCAGCAAACATGGGTAGTCATGGGTAGTGGAACTTTACCCATGAGTGCTATTCATTTTTCAGAGAATCCACGTTACATCTTAGCAGCTTTGTTTACAAGTGCTTGTTTTCCTTTCAATATACTGCGTGTAAAGGACTTCATTAAGCATTCAAAAGCTATATGTCGCCGAACGGACTAAATGGCTAACGTAGAAATGTTCTGTGAATATCTAAAAATGTACCGTTAATTTTCTATTTATTTTTTAGTGGGAGTATCAAATAGGTCCTTGCGAGGGAATCGACGTGGGAGATCAGACATGGATGGCCAGGTATATCATGTCTCGTATTTGCGAACATTTTGGCATTGTTGATTCACTCGATCCAAAACCAATGCCTGGAGACTGGAACGGAGCTGGAGCTCACATGAACTTCAGGTAAATGAAACACTTATTACGTCATCTGTCACACTAGCCTCGCTCGATTGCTATTGGTCTACCTTTCATTTCCTTGCACATCTGCTTAAGCTTTTGACTTTTTTATTTTTACTTTTCAATTTTAAAGATAGCTTTCATCACCCGCTTGTCCTGCTTTTATTGTTAATGGTTTTGCTTTCAAAGATTTTTTATTGAATAATACCATTACTACTAATTATTAATATATCAATATGTGTATAGTTTATCGTTACTGCAACTAATATTTCAGTTTTGCTACTGACTGCATCTTGTTCTGTAATACTGCCTGCCACTCACTTGTATATCCTTCATTGTTTCTTGCAGTACTGCTGAAATGCGTGCCGAAGGAGGTCTGTCGCATGTATTCAGTGCTGTTGAGAAGTTAGCAAAACGTCACGACTACCACATCAGGATGTACGACCCGAACAAGGGAGAGGACAACAAGCGAAGACTGACCGGTCTTCATGAGACGTCGGACATCGGAACGTTCTCTCATGGTGTTGCCAACAGAGGATCCAGTATCAGAATCCCTCGTCAGTGCGCTCATGACAACAAAGGATACCTCGAAGATAGACGTCCATCATCTAATTGTGATCCGTATTCTGTGTGCGAGGCTTTGCTCAGGACCACTCTTCTAAACGAGACAGATTAATAATGGTTGTGCTTTAGATGCTGTGCTTTTTTTTCATTAAAATGTTGGACAGTTTTACGGATTATTTTACTCAGGCATTTATTCTATGAAATGCTGTATTGCTGTTTAGTTTTATTTCAGATATCTAGAAGAGAATGTAGGGGATTTATTAGGAACATTGCGAGAGTAATATTATTTTTATCGATAGAGTGTGTTAAATAAATCTTATATTGGAAAATATATATCTGTTGAAAGAGAATCTTTATATTTTGTATTTTTTTATGATTAAGAAGTTGTCAAATGAAATTTTGACTCAGTTTATTAGGCAAAAATTTTATTTTAATTCACCTTTAAATTGGATATATATTCTTAATTATTGCTTTCAATTATCAGACGCTTCATTGAAAGGACCTGTTAATTTTCATGTAATAACCCTTATCTTATCGTTCCCTATTCTCAATCGACTCAATAACAAAATTATGTTAACAATGAGGTTTGCCTCGAGTATTGAGATATTTAAATTTGTTCTTGCTAATTACTTTTTTGATTGAATACAGGGCAGAAGTTCTCGATTGATTAATTTAAAATGATGTATTTTATTTTTCTGCAGCATTTATGGGTTTTTATTCCCTTTTTAGTAATCGCTGAAACGATTCCATTCTTTGATGAACTGCTATAAAATGCAAATGCCCACGATGCCGGAAACAATTCAATCTCCTGATGATCTGACACAAAAGCAGGCAAGTTTTTTGTTTTCAGTGCAGTACTCCATTTTATTTATGTACATCTAGCTGGCGTTCTCTATTTTTAATTCGCGTAAGGAGATTTTAGTTTTTTTTTATTGGGCCTTTCTGCAAAAATTTAAATCCACAACATTTCGCGCCAAAAACCAAGCTTTTTGATAAAGACCCGTCCCAGACTCCAACGACTCCGGACGTTTTTCGGACGATGAAAACAAACACAGCCCACAGCCCTAAGTTTCACACGTCCAAATCAAAACACACAATCAATCACAACATTTCTGCAGATTTTGAGTATCACTTTCAAATTTTTTTCCAGAAATTCAGTTCTGAACCTTCTTAATTCTTTGGCCAGCCGAGTATTACTTTCTTAAAAATAACTTTCCCATAAAAAGTTTAGTTTTTCTGTGATGCGCATGCCTTCGTCCTGCCCATAGAATTAAGGCCCCGTTTACACGGGAACGGATCCGAGTGGATCCGTTCCAAAAAAGGTTACGATAGGTGTTTCGTTTACACGGGTACGCATGGATCCGTTCCTCTTTGGGAACGGGATCGTATCTTTTTGGGCACGCTAGAAAAGCGGATCCATTTGGGTCCGTTCCCGTATCGGTGTCGTGTAAACGCTTGGAACGGAACTAGAACAGGCACGGCACTGAACTGAGGCTATTGCGACTGAGGTTGTGTTATCGCGGGAAGTCCAAAATATAAGCAGTACAAATGTCTGGGCCTATTGAAAAGCAAGTAATATCAATTTTGTCTCTGATGTTTTCCAATATAGCTTCTTTGTTGTATGTTGTAATTTTAGTTTGCGAACAACATCGACAGCGATTGAAGTTCATGTTGAACCAAACAACTGGGGCAGGTGAAGGAAGGAAATTCGTGTTCGCCATTTTCTGAGAGTGTTTTGGCGCAATTACAAGTAACTAACAACAACAAAACACGCCTTAACTTGAACAACTGCGCATGCTCAACAATTGGATCCGTTCTCGTGTAAACTCAACAGCTTTTTGAGTCCGTTCCCGTGTAAACGCTATACAATCGTTCCCATATCGTACCCAAAAGGCACGGACCTTTTGGGTCCGTATCTTTTTCTCTCGTGTAAACGGGGCCTAATTCTATGGTCCTGTCTAACAGATGAATCGACCTTTGAACAAGAACAACCCTTGCACTGGTAAGATTCAAAATGGTTCGATGTGCCACGTGTACTTGATTACAATAGATTATGCATGCTGCGTGAGCATGTAAACAAATTTTTACTTCGTTGTTTTCCCCAGTGAACTTTGGGGCGTTTTTCTTGCGCAGTAAAATTTTAGTCATCCATGTGATTTTACACACATGTGCACATGATGAAATCATGATCTGATCAAAGCGAGGCAAACTGCCATATTTGGGCTTAAAGGTTGAATAAAATTTGGCGCTTGCAAAAATTCCTGCCATTCATTACCATTATATTGTCGCATAAAGACCTCTCAAAACGTGGCAGAGTCCTTGGTAAGTTTCTATTTTTATGATGTTGTTTTCCTAGTTCAAGTTTTCCTGTTTGGAGAAGGGTTTTGTTTCGATATTTTGATATAATCAGGCGTTCATTTGAGATAGCAGCGCACCTTTTCATCTTTCAGATACACATTATTTTGAAAAATGGCAACTGTAAGCATGTATCAAGGCTTGAACCAAACCATTCTCAACAAATACATGGACTTAGACACCCAAGGTCGTGTCCAAGCAATGTACGTGTGGATTGACGGATCCGGCGAGACGATGAGGTGTAAAACTAAAACACTCGAATTTGAACCTATTATACCAGAAGATGTTCCAGTTTGGAACTTCGATGGGTCGTCTACCGGACAAGCCAAGGGAAAAAACAGCGACACGTATCTTCACCCAGTTGCAATTTTCAGAGATCCTTTCCGTCGGGGCAAGAACAAAATTGTCCTCTGTGAAACTACCAAGTATGATCACAAGCCATGCGAGTCAAACAAGAGAAAAAGCTGTAACCAGGCCATGGTCAAAGCGAAGGTTAGTAAATTTCTTTTCATCTCAGTTCAACGTGCGATGTGGCTGTTTGTTTAATTCTTTTGCGTTGTTTGTTAATTTGTCTTTAGCTTGTTATGTTTTTGTAAATCTTGCATTCCTTGTTGAGATTTGTATCTCCGTGGTACCAGACTATTTTTTCATACCCGAGCACTTCACATCATCAAGTGTTTTGTTGGAGCGCACGGAATTTTATAGTAAAGCGAATTATAAAACAGTTATATTTGTTTAGTAGTTAGGCCTTCCACAAAGATGAATCCCGTAATGATCTACTGTATCCATCTTTATATTTCGATAATTTATGTTACGCTATTATTATAAAGTACAATTCCTGCCTTGGTTTCCCAACGTATTTTTATAAGGTTAAAGCTTTGGCATGCCATGTGTTCTACAACTTGGAGACATTTCGTTAAATTTCCTAGGGGTCAAAGTCCAGTTGTCCATAATTTGGGATTTTGTGTATTTTCCAGGATTCCCACCCATGGTTTGGCATTGAACAAGAATACACCCTACTCGATCAAGACAGACATCCATTGGGTTGGCCTAAAGGTGGATATCCAGCCCCGCAAGGTCCATACTATTGTGCAGTTGGTACTGGACGTGTTTTTGGCAGAGAAATTGTTGAGGCACATTACAGGGCATGCATGTATGCTGGTGTGAAAATTGCTGGAGAGAATGCAGAGGTGATGCCTGCTCAGGTAAGATTATTGGATTTTGTTTACTTTATGTTTCCATCACTCAATTGGCATTAGTAATGGAGTTAATTGTCAAGTCTCATGGAGATGATTTTTGGATAATTTCTGAAGACAAAGTGCTCTTGCAAATGATTGTTTTTGAATGTTCTGAAGATAAATTTTCCTCTTGCTTTCAGTGGGAATTTCAAGTTGGACCTTGTGAAGGCATTGACATGGGAGATCATTTGTGGATGGGACGATTCTTGCTGGAACGAGTGGCCGAAGACTTTGGTGTACTTGTCACATTTGATCCAAAACCTATGCCCGGTGACTGGAATGGTGCTGGCGCACATTGCAATTTTAGGTAAGTTAGTTTTTTATATTATTGGTAGCAAAACTCCCTATCACAGTGATGTTGTACATCAGCGATTTTCATACTTTTGTACAGTACTGTATTGATTAAGCATTCAATTGATTTTCTCTCTTAGTACTGAGGGAATGCGAGAAGAAGGTGGTATTAAGTACATGTATGAAGCTGTAGATAAGCTGTCTAAGAGACATGATTACCACATTGCCATGTATGATCCAAATTGTGGAAGGGACAACAGCAGGAGGTTAACTGGTCGACATGAAACCTCTGACATCCACACATTTTCATCTGGGGTTGCCCACAGAGGTGCAAGCATCAGAATACCCCGCCAGTGTGCTGAAGATGGAAAAGGCTATTTGGAAGATAGAAGACCATCTTCCAATTGCGATCCATATTCTGTGACTGAAGCAATTGTCAGAACAACAATCTTGAATGAAGTGGACAAAGAACAATCTAATGATCAGTAAATATTTATTCATTTGAGCTGAATATAAAGACTTGAATTTTTTCCTAATGCTTTTGCTCCTTTGAAATGGAAACATGTTTTTGAAATTTCTGGG
>RQOL01000554.1:0-43763 GCA_013076295.1 Sanderia malayensis
GGCTATTTTTATTTTGACAAGAACATAGGAGTTGCTTTATTGTCGTGGGGATACGTTTATAAAAATGAATGCCTGCAAGCAGAAGAGAAAAGCTGTGCGGAAGTATAGTAGGCCTTAAAGAACTATTGTATCATCATTTGCACCATCATTATGTTTTATTATTTTTTTGAATGTAATCCCGGGCCAGAAAATCCGAGCTTCAGATTTTAAATTAATTGTTGATGTGCATTTAATTTAGTTTTCTTTTTAATGTGGGGTTTTCGACATCTATTCCTCTGTTTTTGGTATTGTTTTGTTTTCATTGTAAAGTCACATCAACAAAGATTTGAGTTTTATCTTTGATCTCCAAACTGAGCGTGCACCTTCTCTTGATAAAGATAATTTGCTGAAATCTATTATTGCTGAAAGTTGAATTCCAAAATTTCCAGCTATGAAACGTAAATGCCAATAAGAATGTCAAATGACAACATTCAAACACATCAAATATAGAGAAACAACCTGTTACCAGTACAGATATCTAGGCTTCCAAGCACGCTAAACCCCCCTTCTCCATATTTTTTCGAGGCACTCATTTCAAAAATATCGTTTTAATCAAATGCTAGATGCTTTAGGTCCTGGTTACATCACAGCAGCACCCATTTTAACAATGTTAACAGCTAGTTTTAATTGAAAAAAATGCTGGATTTATTTCGCGTACTAATTCACGTTAGAGCTTGAAAGCTTCTAGATTCTAGCCTGCGCGTGGCCTTGAATCCTCCCGTTTAGCCGCATGCTGGGTTTATGTATCATCAATTCATCAATGGCGGTAATCTTTGCTGCAGTGCAGTGAGACGTTTAGAACATCGAGAAAACGATATTTGGTTGGCTTTTCTGCTGTTAACTTTTATTCTGTTAACTTTTATTCGTGGTCAGAATGAGAAGGCCCAAAAAATGCAATTTTAATTTGACAAAAACGCAGGAGTTGCTTTCTTGTTGTGGGGATAAGTTATAAAAATTAATGCCTGCCACCAGAAGAGAAAGTCTGTGCGGAAGTATAGTAGGACTTAGAAACTATGTATCGTCATTTGCACCATCATTATGTTTTATTGTTTTTTGAAAGTAATCCCGGTCCAGAAAGAAAATCCTGACTTCAGATTTCAATTGTTGATGTGAATTTATTTAAGTTTTCTTTTAATCTGGGGTTTTCTACATTTATTCCTCTGTTTTGGTATTATTTTGTTTTCATTGTGAAGCACATCAACAAAGATTTGAATTTTATCTTTGATTTTCAAACTGAGCGTACATCTTTCTTGATAAAGAATAATTGCTGAATCTATTATTGCTATTATTATCGTGGGCTCGAAAACCGTTTCGGTCTCCCAGTGTCCTAGGCAACTATATCTATAAATGATGTTGTAACCTATTTTGCTTTTTAATGCATTTTTATATCAACCTAATTTATTAACTTATGATTGTTGCTGAATTACATGAATTTGAATTTGAATTTGAATTTGAAATTCCAAATCCCAGCTATGAAACGTAAATGTCAATAAAAAATGTCAAGTACAAGCACTCATTTCAAAACATATCGTTTTAATCAAATGCTAGATGCTTAGTTCTGGTTACATCACAGCAGCACTCATTTAACAACGTTAACAGCTAGTTAAGCTTTTTATGGGTTTTTTATCAGCTTTGGCGATGTTTTGCAACTTGAAACTAACTTTCTACAACCTTCCCGTTATCGTTTTCGATTCTTTTTTACTGTTCATGCTCTTTTCAATTCTCGAAGATTCTCGCGCATGCGTGATCGTAACACTAAAACAAAATAAAAATTCGACTGCGCATGCGTGCGCCCGGACGCCCACTCCCTCTCCTACTAATAAGCAGTAATATGTAGCAAAAGTTATCCACTTGTCTTTTATTACTTTTCTGTTTTTGAATAAGAAACCTCCGTGCTGCAAAGTATACGCAAATCAACACGTGTTAACCACTGCCATGAACTGGAATGCCAGGTAACAGAAAAACATTTTAAAAAGACAATAATACATTGAAAATTTTTACAAATTTTATCTCAACATTTTTCGGCGCTTTATATCATTGCACTGCTATGATGTTGTCAGATTGGAGGCTGCCAATGTCATGGTAACTTCACCAATCATTTCCTCCTCCCCCCCCCACCTCAGGAGAGGCTAACTTTAGGTAATTGTTCGATAAGACGTTTCTGATATACACAGAGTTTAAACATGAAAGTTGATAGTCAGTTGAGAAACACGAATCGGGAAATAAAATGTTTTGGTGATATCATTTCAAAAGGTTACAACAGAACAAGAACCAAAATAGAACATCGAAACAAATTGATGAATAGTTTCGTTGAAAAGTTTCTTGTTTTTGCTTCAGAAAGGGTTCTTGCATCTTTCTTAATGGCAAGCTTGCCGCTGTTTCGCGATTGATGGAGATCCACGCCAAGTTTGAAATTTGAAATGATTTCAAACTGTCCTTTAAGATCATTTACGAAAACTTTCCGACAAAGTCTTAAATTTTCCGACAAAATGGCTCGGAAGCTCTGGTGGAGGGGCGGTCGCCCCCCCCCCATGCCTCCTGTATCTACGCCACTGGATTGAACTAATTCTATGAGAGATGCCAAAGATTCGTAAGCATTTTAACTTTTTGACTTGCTTTGAAGAAAACAATGTAGGTATGCTTCGATATTCACGAATAAAGCATTATACAAAATTTAATGTCTTTTTGAGCTTCCTCGTGACGAACTAATTTTCAATTTCTAATGACAATAAGTTGCAATAAGCATGCAGCTCTTTCTTAGTATTTTTTCTATGGTATATTGTTGGGGAACCTCGCGACCTGCGTGACCCGCGCATTAATACGCATAATCTGATGATTATTATTCTTACAGTTGGCATATCAACTATTAATCATTGTGATTTTACTCCAGGAGCTTGGAAACTAATTAATAGCCAGTTAGGAATTTATTGACGTAAATTGATTGCATATTGTAACTTGGTCTATTCGCATTGGACGGTCTAATTTTGTAACTCTTGCGTGATTGGTAGATTTTATAACATTATTTCCTCTTATGTAATCCTTAACATGAATCATATCAGCGTGTTTTAGAGTTCGATTTTTTGCTGTTAGAGTATGATGTGGATGAAAACAGTGAGCTAGAAAACCAAATTGTTGTACTTAATCTTCGTGAATTCTTAGTAATATTCAAAGTCTGGAATCAGCAAGGGAGACGGGTAGAATCTCCACATATATGTTCAAAATTGAATCTTTTTCATCAAACGGGAAAGAAAACGGCAAACTTATCGAAGTTTATACAGGACTTTCAAGTTCAAAATTAAAATTTATTATTCGAAGACATACCTGGTTGCTCTCCATCGATATAAAATCCTTGAAGATCTCCGTTTGAGCTGATTCGGCTTGTTGAATATCCAGCAATTGAAGGTAAATGTTCTCACAAAATGGAACCAGCTATGCTTGCAATAAGCTAAAGTCCACGAAATATTCAGCCTTACAACGCTTTTCATAAACAATTTTTTCATAATAATTTCATAATAATGATATGCTACATATATACAGAGCGTCGTCATGAATAAATATAAACTACGAAGCAAACGAATTAAAACAACTAATCAACATAACATCGATGTAAACTAAGGGCCTGTTCATATGAACCCGCTTGCCGGGCCAGCTCACTAAGCGAGATCTCACCCACTCCCCATTTCCTATACAAAATTTGTTTTCTGTTCATATGAGAAAGCGGGCTGGCCCGCTAGGCGAGATTTCACTGGAGCACTGCCGGGATCCCGCCTAGCGGGATGAAATTTTTCCCATATGAACACTCCAGCCCGCTTACCGGGCCAGAAGCGTGCCAACTGCGCATGTACAGCCATTGTTTTCATTGTCAATTTCTCAAGTGACAAATATCATGTTACAGTTTCTATCTCGGTAGGCGTGACGGAATTTTCTCATATGAACAGAATTTACATCTGTCTCGCTTAGTGAGCTGGCCCGGCAAGCGGGCTCATATGAACAGGCCCTAAGAAAAAAACATAACATCGATGACAAAAAAATGCTGCTCTTTGCGTTTACGATTGTGACGTAAGATTAACTTGGGTGGGAGGTAGACAGTTGCACGATTGAATGGTTCATGAGCAGTGATTGATGAGCAACAGCAGCTAAATAACAACAATGATATAATGGTAATATCTGCTTGTAAATTAAATAATGAATATCCCAGAAATTCATTGTTGCTTTTTAATTCTTCTAGATTCCAAATGTAAGTTTACGATAAAAATTAAGCGTAACAATCAAAATGCATAGAATAGGGCTATTTCTATGATGCAATTTTAGTAATTAATAGAGTAACTGGTTTTATTCTCAAATTATTTTATTGCATTAATATGGTTACAACGCAACTTAGATATATACTCTTTCTATGATAATGAGAATGGCCTACAGGTTCAAAAAACGGAATTAGTATAATTTAAAACTAACTGTTCCACAAAGACAAATCGCCTTTACAACTGCTTTGGTATTCAATGCAAAATCTTCTTTGTAATTCTTGAATCCAATTTATCAGTGTTCACATAATTCTCTACGTTTTGTGACCAGGTAGCTGTAGAAATTTAATAGGCTGTTTTGTTTTCTCTGTTGTCTAAGCAAAGGTACCACCCTGAAAGGTTCTTAAGACATTGGTTTTTGTGTGCGGGTGTTCGCTGTAAATAACCTTAGCTGTTGGTTCGTAGCAGACGATGGGCTCCTCAATGTTTGATCGTAGAGAACTTGAATCTTTCCCATGCATAATGGTTAGCGACGGAAGGAAACTAGTCTCTGCTTGCCGCTGATTTCAAAAGCATGCTTGAACCATCTAATGGCATTGGTACAAAAGAACCCAAACGGCATCTGCTGGGCATTGGATTTTGAAAAACTTGCCAAGAGTAGCACGTGGTTCTGAAATGCAGTTCACGTGTTCAGATGTAAGGATCGTTGATGGAAGCCTGCAAGAAAATCAATGGCAATCTAGAGTTAGTATAATGAAGATTGTAAATAATAAAACTTTTGATCGTTTGTCCATCCTCTAAACACCCAAAGCTTAATTCTATTACATCGTTTTGAGCTTGCTTTACGTTCTGATTGAAACCTTGAATTTAAATATGAATTTAATTGAATTGCTTTTTAGAAACGAGGCTGTAATAGCTGATTATGTTTGAGCAAGCATTACGCGTGACCAAAATAAACACAGATGACGTCTTTTTTCCATTTCACATACAAACCTGCTTTGCGTGTAACTTGCATCCATTTGCTGCACTATGATTGCTTGCATGTACGTCTAGATTTGTGTCTTGACTTGATATCTTTTACTTTTGACATTTCATGGTCTAATGTCGTTAGTGTCCTGTTTCTCATAAAAGACGCCTCTTTGCGCATGCGCCTTTTAAGTCAAAACAGTAGCCCCACGTGCGACAAGATATTCTTGAAATTGTTAAAGAATCTTATCAGACTGACATTTTGAACATCTTATGTGACTGATAGAATGAGTTGTTGAGTTTTTCGTGTTTTGTTGCGTCAATATGAAGTTAGATGTTTCCAAAGAGTGTGTTTTTGGATGCTTAAGTTTGAGAGCACATTTGCTCAGAGATAATAAACTCTACCAGCACATTACTTACACAAATATCGCACTTAAGTGGAATAACTTGAAGTATGAATTTCATGAAAGTGCTACTTCAGAAATATTTTTTACGAAATATTTTGTTAGGGGGGGCTACTTTTTTCTGGGCCACCCTGTATATTGCAGACAAATTTAATTGAAAATATGTCATGTCAGATAAAGAAATGGAAGTTTCCTTGTGGCTTTGCTGAACCAAATAAAGATATCGGGTAAGCATGAATCTTTCTTTATTCTTGTTTCCTGGATTGCATGCAAAACCTCTCACTTATATCATGTGAAACATAAATATCTCATAAAAATTTCTTGCAAGACTTTGCATATCACTTATTTATTTCTAATATATGTATGTATCTTTGCATAAAAACCCCCGTTCTATTAGGTTCTCTGCTCTAATAAGCTTCTTTTTGACTTGAGATTGTTAATTAAGCCCGCCCTCTCTATTGAGCCTCCCTCCCAGGGCTAAAAAGATCTTTTTTGGTATGAATGTAGTCATGAAGTTATCTTTGCTTTAGGTGCTACTGTGATGAGAGAAATTAAGGAAGAAGCTGGCATTGAAGCTGGTGAGTCTGTGGGATTGACTTTGATTCCATTTATTATAACTTCTTGTTTATGTTCCAGCTGCAATATCCCTGTGTCCTTCAAGCCTGTTTAATTTTGCTGTGTCGTTAGGAGTAAATGCTGCTTGCTTTGAAAGCATGGCTATTCTCCTATTATGTAATTTGGTGATGAAAGAGTTGCAATAAAGAATAAACACACAGTTCGGGCCCATGTACAGTCGACTTTCTGCGGACTTAGCTCCGTGGTGGTAATTAATTGGAATGCAAGGAATCGAGAAATTTGCTCAACGCTGAAAAGCAGCAAGTTGTCATCATGCATTACTCATGTAACTGCCTGATGACATTAATAAACGAAAACAACATGGCTGGTTTTCGAAGCTCAGAACAAGATCGATATTACGTTATGAAAACGCACAGGAGAAATGTTCTGAATGAATTGTGAATTATGCCCCTCCATTGGCAAGTACCGTTATATTTTGGGCAAATATAACGGTACTTGCCGTTATATTTTGGCATATTTTTGGGCAAAAATAGCTCCACGTTTACGAATGCCCCCTCCATCATTTCAGTCCTACATGTTTGAGAGGCAGCACTCTGAGGCCAATCTCATTTATGCTTGCATTTATATAGAAAATGTTCAAGCAGTCCTTTTGTTAAACATGTTCTGTTGTTTTTTCCAGCAAATAAACTATAAATATAAAGAAAACCTTTTCTCTTCTTCGGGCATTTTTAATTGCATGCGTGACCTCAACAACAAAATGAAAACAAACCTGCCTTCCTTTCTTGCACAACAGCGAATATGTTATTGGCAATGACAGGAGGAATTAAAGTGAGCAAGTTGAGCACCTCGCGAGGTGCTCAAAGCTGCGGGGTGTTGCTCAGGCCAGAGATGACCATCTACAGTTCTGAGCAAGAGAACCCTGGGGCGATAATTGGGATAATCCCCGAAAATATGCAAGTTTTCTTGACTTGAGCATGACTGTACATGGGCCCTTCAATTCAACGCCTGCCTTAATTTCATAGCCAATCAATTATTACAATGTGAAGACAATATTGTGATTTACTAATCTCATAAATAACCAGAAGCTGTTATTTGAGTGAATTGATAAGCTATGATAATTGATAACTTGTGTAAATTCAGCGATGAAAACTCACGAATACTGTCTTCTTGATGTGGGCTTAGGAAATTGTGAAATTGCAACTGAATCTCGGACGGCTGTTTATCTTTTATATAGCTATAGCAACATTATTGATCTTACGTCACAAGCTGTGTTGTTGTGGCTGCGCTCAAAACCGCTGGGTGAAAGTGTCTGGGACTTGTGACGTAACTCTTTCAGAGGAACTCTCTTGAGTAGTGAAATTTGTAACTGTGTTTTGCTTTTCTTTTATAGTCTATGATTATGTGTATGTAGTGAGGCTTGGCCCTTATGCTCAATTGAAAGAAGCTTTGAATCGAGTTTTTTCACTTGGAGCGATGTGATTGAAAGCTTGCCAGGAGAGTGGGAGGGAGAGATATCGAGAAAGAAAGTTAAGAACATGGTTTTACATAAAATTGTTAACCTTGCACATTCATGGACAGCCCAGAATACAAAACATATTTGGAAGTATAGAAGTTACCATGTTTGAGTGAACGAAGTAGTGGAACTTTGTCAAGTGCTTCTGTGTACGGGTTTCCAATTAATTGCTCTGACACTAATCTTAGTTGTAGCTATTTGTGATGATGCTACTCGCAGTAATGACGCTCCGTGATCTTTTGCAGATGATGTGCTAAAATGAAGCAATCTGGCGAAAGAGAGTGTCATTGAAACTGGTGAATTGAGTTCTATTCTGTTATTGTATAGATGTGCTACGATGCAACTCTCTGCCGGTTGCTGTAGGATTTCCAGATGCGCTGCGGGACCAGGAATTAACACTAGAAATTTCCATCGTGGTATGAAGCATTTTTGAAGTAGCCTTCTTTTACACCTACCAATGCGATTGTCATGTATTATAGTGTAGCAATTTCTTGCGTGCCATGTGTAAGAGCTGCATATTATTTCATCACGATGCAATGATGCAATTTCGCCATGCATGTTTGGAAAGCAGAATGCAAATGTGAAAGAAGGAGATTTCAAATTCGATTGCATAACTAATTCTCATATCGAATGAATGCTAAAAGCCAAGTATTGAATGCATCTACTGGCAATGTCACGGATACTCCTAACTACCATGCCAATAGTAAGTTACTTATGCAAGAGATGAAAAACTATCCTGTCACCCTGTATTCCATCTCGTTCAACTTTCACTTTGCTTTTTCAATTTATCCAAAATGAGTTGGTAACCTGTGCTAATTTAGCGATGAAAACTCACGAATACTGTCTCTCTTATGTGCGCTTAATAAATTGCGAAATTGCAAATGAATCTCGGACGGCTGTTTATCTTTTATATAGCTATAGCAAAATTATTGATCTTACGTCACAAGTTGTATTGTTGTGGCTGCGCTGGAAGCTGCTGGGTGAAAGTGTCTGGGATTTGTGACGAAACACTTTGAGAGGAGCTCTCTTGAGTAGTGAAACTTGTAACTGTCTTTTGCTGTTCTTTCAACCAGATAATTTTTGCCGAGGCTTGATGTTCTTATTTTTTTCATAATTTGAGGCTCAAATGTTCATAAAAGTGTTCCTATTTTAATTTGGAAGTGATATTAGACCAGAACTCAAACAATGTTTATACATTTACTCAGCTACTTTACTACGGCATAACAGGTTGTCTTATGAATGACTTTGGAATTGCATGGATTCGTTTTGTTGAAGTGAAAAAATTCAAAAGTCACTTTTTGTTTTTTTTTTAATTTCTCATCCGAGGCTGAGCATGTTCTAAACTTGTCCTTATTTTTTTGAGAAATCGAGCCTCAGTGTTTTTATAAAATGTGTTCTTATAAAACAAAAAGTGCAACGGCTGGCAATATCCAACAGAACAATATCCGAATTGGCGCACCTTTCAATATGCCGATAGAGGGCGATTTGCCATATAGTCACTTCTATAGCAAGAAATGCAAAGACACAAAAACGTCGTTCAGCTACCACCTGAAAATGAAGTGATACAAGCTTCAGAAACTTTGCAAACGTGCATTTTGTATTATGCTGAAAATGGAGATGAGATGAGTGCAAATGTTAGCACTTTTTCAAGGCTAGGAAGATAACTAATTTTTGAATTCAGCTGTCGTTTTTTTGTAAAACGTGCTCAGAAGTTGGGGACAGCCTAAACAAGCCCACTCAAGTTTTAGGGTTAGGGTTTAACGAACTCCCGATATAAGAAAAGTTTTCTTGTTCCCTTCGAGGTACCTTTTATTGGGATTCCCCAATGCTACCATATGGTGCTTTAGATGCTTTCGATATCATGTCATCAGTTTTCTTCAGTTTTATATCGATAGCTGCCGGGTACATGCGACCAAAATCTATTATAATCTGTGGAAAATTATTTTTCCTTTCTTCACACCTTCTGTATTCATTGTTTCATGAATTCATGTTAGAAATTCTATATATCAAACTTATAATTGCTTCTGATGCTAGGACGTGAAATTGCTCGACGTAAAATGGTTTTCCTAACTTGCCGGATAGAATGAAGATTGAATTGCAGAAATATTGAAGTCTAAATTCGTTAAGGGGTAGAAGCAAGCGGTTTGCGGGTGTAAACCTAACTCGGCGGTAGACATGCAAAAGAAATATGAACTTTCAATGTGCAATAACAAGACAGTAACAAGTCAGTAACAAGACAGTAACAAGACAGTAACAAGACAGTAACAAGACAGTAACAAGACAGTTGATCGAGCTGATGATGGCTTCGCATAGTACGGACGTGTGTGAGGAAGCTCCAAGCGAATTAAGTTTGGAAATTATCACTGAAGCGATAGAAAATATTCGAGAGGCACGTAGGAGGCCAGATGAAGAGTCTATCAGCCTGTACTTGGTAAAAACAGGTCTTTTAAGTAAAAATGTTGACTCAGATAAGATAGTTTCTGCCGCCATTCGACAGTTTGAAAACAGTGGCCTAATCATGAACCGTCCAACCAAAGATGGAGACTCCTACTTCGTTTGCAAACTGGCTACTAAAACTTCGGAAAATAGAATACCAGCTACCATAATTAAAGAAGATAAATCAACTAAATCCAGTACCAGGAATCAAGAGAAACCAGAGTTGTCCTTGGATTTCGGGATGCAATTTAACACCGGCAATATTAATTTTACACCCTACAGCGAGTTTATTACACTGCGTAATCAAGTAAAAGAGCTCATGGAGTCTGCAAAAAATGAAGACTTGAAAACAATGAAAGAGAGAGTAAGCATTTTAGAAAGGGAAAAGAAAAAATTATCAGATGAAAATATCTCTTTAAAACGAGAACTCATAAAATTACAGGATCTCTTGGCAAACCATCGTAGCATCCCTAGAGAAGAGCCGCCAATTGCAAATAAGAGTTGGTCAAAAAATAGAACGGAGCCAATTGAACAAAACAGCATAGAATTTGAAACAACAGCGCACAGAAACCGCAACTGGAGTTACCCAAGAGTATCATCATCAACAAGAACCTTTATAACGGAGAAACCAAATTTTGAATCAAGAAATCGATTCCAACAACTTTCCAATTTATCAGAGTCAAGAGAGGACACCTATCCAGGGGTGGCCCGGAGAAATCCCTATTTCGGGGCAGAAATGACAGCATCCTATGCAGAGGCAGCAATGGAGAACACAAGAAACGGAAGTCGAGCTATTGATCTAAGGAGAGAGGAAAGGAATCAACAACCAGAAAATAACTTCAGTCAAAAAAAGAAAGTTATAATAATTGGGGACTCAATGCTAAAACAAATAAAAAGAAAAGATATTAACTATCATTTACAAGACACCGTCACCCACGTGAAAACTTTCCCTGGCGCCACCAGCGAAGATATGTCGTCCTACCTGAAGCCAACCCTTAAGTCGAGCCCCGATGAAATAATCCTACACTGCGGAACGAACGATTTAAGATACGAGGAGCCGAAGGAGATTGCCGAGAGGATCATAGGAATTGCTAAGGAAATTGAATCGCATGGTCAAAAAGCAACCGTATCAGGACTTATCAGAAGAACAGACTCACCCGAAATGGAGACAAAGAGAAGAGCAGTAAATGTACTTCTTGGGGAAATGCTGCGAGAAAGCCGAACAAGATTCATAACTCATGAGAATGTGAACCCAGTTCATTTAAATAGATGGGGTTTGCATCTGAATCAATACGGATCCAAGGTAATAACAGAAAACTTCACAAGGTATTTAACTCAAAGTTGACTACCAAGAAATCATAGAGACTTTTCATATAGTTTATCATCTGCAAGTACAAATTTAACTTTAGAAATGCTAAGTGATTCAGTCGCCCCTATAGGAGAGCATATCTCAAGACAAAATGAAGACATAATTAATACTCAGGAGGAGCTTTCTGAATTAGAAGATTTAAATAGGCTGAGAAACAAGTACCCAAATAATCCATTAATTGCATATTTAAATATAAATAGTCTAAGAAACAAGATATCCGAACTTAGAGAGATAATGCAGAAAGCTTTTCCAGATATTATGGTAGTTGCAGAAACGAAACTAAGTAGTGATTTCCCAACTCAAAATTTCATTATCGAAAATTACCAAAGCCCATTACGAAGGGACAGAAATGAGCATGGTGGAGGACTTATGCAATTTACTAGGAAAGGAGTTATATGTAACAGAGTTCCAACTTTAGAAAGCGATAATCTAGAAATGATCTGCACCGAGCTAAATATAAATAAAAAAAAGTGGGCCCTTTTCGCTGTTTACAGACCCCCTGCATCATCAAACATGACAGCATTCTTCCAAGAGTTATCATCTTGCGTGAATAAAGCTTTAGATAAGTACGAAAATGTTATCATTTATGGTGACATAAATATAGACTGGCAAAGTCGTAGGCACCCTGGTTTCGAGAACCTCAAAGAATTCTGCGACGTTTTTGATCTTGAAAACTTAGTGAGGGGTAAAACCTGCTTTACAAGTAATCATAGTTCTTCCATAGACGTGATTCTTACAAATCGTAAACGGAACTTTCAAAAAACATCTGCTTTTGAAACCGGTTTAAGTGACTGTCATCTTATGGTCACAACGTGTATGAAGTCTTGCATTCCCCGACTCAAGCCCAAGAAGATTACTTATAGAAGTTACAAAAAGTTCTCTACTGAAAATTTCCTATCTGATGTAAAAAATGCTAGCCTCGTATGTTTCTCAGACGATCCAAACTTTTGCTATGAGGATTTAGAAAATAAGTTTCACAAAATCATAGATAAACATGCCCCCCTGCGAACCAAAACTGTGAGGGGAAACGACGCACCCTTTATGAATAAAACATGGAGAAAAGAAATATATAACAGATCTCGCCTACAGAAAAAATTCAAGAAAAACCCCTCCAGAGAAAACGAGCTTAATTTCAAAAAGCAGAGGAATAAATGCGTCTCTCTCAGAAAAAAGGCGATCAAATCTCATTTCAACAAGGTGACGGAAAATGGGTTAATGACAAATAAAGATTTCTGGAATCTAGTGAAACCATTCCTGACAAATAAAGGGGGTTTATCAGGGAACGACATTTTGCTTGTAAAGGACGAGAAGATCATTACTGATGACCGTGAGCTTGCTGAGACTTTTAACGAACATTACGTTAATATAGTCGAAAAATCAAGTGGGAAAAAACCACAAAGCTTAGCTGACATATATGAACAAACCAGTGATAGAGACATTGTGAGATTGATTCTTGAAAAATATGCAAACCATCCTAGTATCTTAGCTATAATCCAAAATCCAAAAAACAATTTTCCAACCTTTTCATTTCGTGCGGTTGAATCGAATGAAGTCATGAAGTTTTTAAAAAAGGTAGATAGCAAAAAGTCAACAGGGGAAGATCAAATTCCGCCTAAGCTAGTGCTTTTAGCTTCTCGAGAACTTGCGGTACCGCTAACAAATGCAATAAATAATAGTTTTAAGAAATGTCAGTTTCCAGACAAGGGGAAGCGAGCTGCTGTTACCCCCTTAGACAAGGGTGAGTCAGTTCGTACCACAGAGAAAAACTTTCGACCTGTCAGCGTCTTAAACGCTTTTTCCAAAATCTATGAAAAAATAATCAAAGAGCAGCTCACTCCTCACCTTGACCATTGTCTTTCACAGTTCATAGCGGCGTACAGACATCAGTACAACACGCAACATGTCTTAATACGAATGATTGAAGAATTGAGACGTAATCTTGATAAAGATAATGTCGTAGGGGCCATTCTTATGGACCTTTCAAAGGCTTTCGACTGTATCCCGCATGATCTCCTGATTGCGAAATTGTCTGCCTATGGTTTTCATGAGGATGCGCTTGTTTATATTTATTCCTACCTGAAACGAAGACAACAATCGGTGCGAATCAATAACACCTACAGCACTTCCCAACTTGTGATCTCCGGGGTACCACAGGGGTCTGTTCTTGGTCCCATTTTATTTAACTTATATATTAATGACATTTTTCTCTATATAAAGAAAGCAACTCTGCATAATTACGCAGATGACAACACTTTGACAGCTTTTTCAAACTCCTTCCCAAATCTGATTAGAATCTTAGAACAAGAATCAAATGTCGCAATCGACTGGTTGGAAAGGAACCAAATGATTGCGAACCCAGATAAATTTCATGCCCTACTTGTTAACAAAAGCAAGAACGACACAACTGGAAAAACAATAACCATACATGGGAAGCAGATAAAATCTGAAAACATAGTAAAACTATTGGGGGTAAAAATTGATCACAACCTAACTTTTGATGAACATATTTCCGATCTGTGCAGAAAAGCCGCTGCACAACTAAATGCATTAAAAAGACTTCAGGGTTACATGGGTTTTGATGCCAAAAAGATATTGGTCCAAAGTTTTGTATGTTCGAACTTTAATTACTGCCCTTTAGTATGGCATTTTTCCTCTGCGAAATCTGTTGAAAAAATTGAGAAGATCCAAGAAAGAGCTCTCAAATTTCTTTTTAACGACACTACAAGCTCGTATGACACCTTACTTTCAAAAGCAGGAAAAAGCACAATGAGGATCAGCCGTCTCAGAACTCTTTGTATTGAAATTTATAAAACTGTCGCAAAGCTGAATCCCCCTTTTATACAAAACATTTTTAAACTAAAACAAACAACAAGGTCAGCAAGGAATCCAAAAGAATTGATTCATCATAGACCAAACCAAGTAACATTTGGCTCGAAAAGTCTCTTGTCATTGGGACCACAAATCTGGAATGCTTTGCCAAAAGAACTTAAAATGGCTGAAAATGTCCAAACTTTCAAGAGACAAATAAAACAGTGGAGCGGGCCAGCTTGTAAATGCCATGCTTGTATTGTATGCGGTTAAATTGTCTCCTCATTTCGTAATAAATTATGGTAGTTAAGTAATTAACTTGAATGAGCATTGTATGTAGTCATTCAACTTAAATGAGGATTGTATGTAGTCATCCCCGCTTGTATTGTATGCGGTTAATTTGTCTCCTCATTCGTAATAAATTATGGTAGTTAAATATTCGATTTAGATTAGTTTTTCTGTAAAGCTATTAGAGATATCGAATTAAAATAAGATGACAAACAAACAAACAAACAAACAAGTAATAATGATTACTACCAAACAGAACAATTGGAGTATACATAGATAGAGTCCAAAAAGTTGTTTGGGTGATTTCGAACAGAAATACGAAGCAATGAAATACTAAATTAGACCTTCATTTATCAAAATATTTAACAAAAAGACGATGATATGACTAGAAATAAAAGAAAAAGCCCACTTTTGTATCCATACGCATTATAGAAAATACCAAGAGAAACATAATAACGCAAGAAAAATTAATAAATTCAATTAATAGACATCAATTAAACCTAGTACATTACGTAAGAATTGATAGAAAACATACCCATGTGTTTTAAATGGAAAACTAAACAAAAATTGAAACTTATAAGCTTCCTCCTTCTATGGGGTAAGCAAAAGGAAGTACCCGTAAGAAAGCGTGTGGCACGTTTTTAAACAACCGGTGAAGGCCTTTGAGCACTTTGTATCAGTGAAGTTCCTTCGCCCCGCAAAGGTCAGCTTCCATGAAATTACATACTTCTACAACTATTGCAATAATCATTTTTTGCCAGTCACAGTAGCAACAACAACAACAAATTAAAACTTGAAGAGCACATTAAGTCAAATCTACAATCACCAAATCGCAAACACAATTCCTGCACATATCTGGCTACTATCGGCTTACTTCCGATTATCTGGTTATTATCTTGTCAACTAAATGTCATCAGAAATCAACTGTCATGGCTGAAGGCATTGAGGCTTGGTTGAACTGTAGATAATGAATTAGATATTCCTAATTCAGAAACGCTAAAAATGTGAACGATTATCTTATAGTGTATACGCGCCATTTAGATAAAATTTTAGATAATACAGTTTAAAGCATCATGAGTTAATTATAACCAGCGAGAAATGTTGGAAGCGGTGAAATCTTTACGTATGTTTCTCTCTTAATTTGACACATTATGCTAGAATGAAATCATAAACCTTTGATTCTATTCATCAAGATTTCAAAGTACGAGTTGGCGGTTTTCTTCTTGCGGCTAATTGGAATTTAGATGTCTTATTATATTTTAGATGTTACACAAGCAGATATCTATCAGACAGGTTTTTTGTTGTAGCTATGTCTGGAGGAATATACAATTTATTATCTACAGTGAAACCAGGCCTTTATAAAAAATCACTTATAGCTCTTATGATACAATGCATCATATGACGTGTTTTAATTTCTCCAACTAAAAATAAGGTAAACACGTGCAATTTGCTGGCATAAAAACAAGATTATTAGTGGGCATTGTATATAGAAGCAAAAATGCTATATAATATCATGTTTTACAAATACATCTGCAAAGGCTGTATATCACCATTCCTTCTTGAAACCCTCCTTTATTCTTTGCTGACGCTTTTCTTTTTAATCCTTTTCTCTTTTGGAATGTCCATCTTTGTATTTAAATGCTCGAGGCATTTCAAAATGCTGCCACCCTGCCTTGGACTTGTGTGGAAAAGCAAACGCTAAAAACGAGATACTGACAAATTGTAATTTGAGAAACATAAATCTATTATTGCGTTAGATACCTTAAGTGTATTTAAATTCGCGCTGTAGTACTGCGCGAAAATTGAGCTGCACGAAAAAGCCCACGCATATGCAATTTAACGAGAAAGTATTTTACGCTGTGTGTTCTGAAAAGTAACAAACCTTTTTATTACTTTAAAAGTCAATATCAGTAAAATCTTGGTCGTTGAATTGAATTTGATCCGGTTCGGTATAGTAAGAGTTTACTTTCTCTTTAATATAGTCGAAACTCCCGCCCACAGGTTTAAAAATCGTCAAGACAACCGGACTGAAGATGTGAAACAGTTGGTGCATAAAAATAAAGAAAAGATGGTTCCAGTGCCAAGCAACATGACCCATATTTACCAGCCCCTTCATCTCGCAGTGAATAGAAGTTGCAAGGCATTTCTCCGTAAACAATGGTGATTTTTAAAAAAATTAACAAGGTCTCCAAAAGCAACTCCGCCGCAGTGGGTGTGAATTCTTCTTACCACGCCCATATTTTCATTGCCGCAAATATGAAAACGAGTGCTCACAAAAACCAAGCAATGTAGGCAAAATTTCGAAACGATTTTATCATTATTGTCGTTTTCATTTTATGACCGTTTCCGAGTCAAAGCGATAATTAACATCTGGCATGCAACTGACCTCGCAATCTTTACAAATGAGGCCTTTAAACTTTAACTTCTGGATAACGGAAATTTTCCAAAGCACAATTAACAAAAATTATTTCAACTCAGCATTCATATTTTATGAATTGAAAGTAGTTGCGAAGCAGAACAAGTAAAAGTAGACTTGAAAATATTTTGAAGCCGATACAGGCAAAGTGGTTGACCTCGTTTTATGACCGCATGCAAAATCGACCAGATATAGCAGTGAAAGGGTTTAAGAGGGCTGGGATTATAGATTTCCCAACAAAAAGCGCCAGCATGAAGGCCCATTCTTATAAAAAGGTAACTTTTAGTCAAGAGAAACTTTCAAAAACATAATTTCTTTTGAACAGAATTGTTGTATCATCCTGTCTACTTTCTCGTGTGCGCGAAGTTAAGACCACGCGAAAGTATGAAAGATTTATGCGCGAATTTAAAATGCGCGAATTCAAGTACGCGCTAATTATAATACACCACAAAATTTAATACACCTAAGGTATGTTGAAATTCTGAGAAGCAACTTACGTATCCACCATCACAATCGGCCATGTCTGGGAATTCCCTCACCAAGTGGCTTGCCAATTGTTTTTTTAAAACAGTGCTTGGATAACTGAAACATATTAGACTATTAATAACGCACAAACACAAACACTGTTAGGTATACTCTCCTATAGGTAATATAAAAATTTTTTTAGATCTGCAGGTAATACTTACAACTCATTTTTCTGACCAAGATTTCTTTCTTGATGTTGTCTGTAAAGGTATTGGCAGTGCTCCCTGCAGACAAGTTTTTTTATCTTTGATGGCATCTCTGCTCCCTCCATATATTTCTTTAATTCGTCCTTACTTAAATGATGCTGTAATATTTTAGTTGTGTCGTACTCTATGGACTAAACATAAGTATATATTGTCATAGCTACAACGGTAAGAAGATTTTGAAAATTTAAAATGAAGAAGTCGGTTAGTGGGATTTTACACATACAGATTTGTAGGACACAACCATTTGAGAGTTTTCCATTTTTTCTTTTTGTTGAGCTTGTTGCTGCTGACAAAACAAGAAAATAGCTTTGGAATATTGTGCAGACGCAGTGATATTTGTGTATAACAATTTATTACCTTACAACATTCACAAACTTTATAACGAGATATACTTGTAACAGCTCGCTTTCACAATAATACAACTTTCGCCGAAAATCACAATCCAGATATTAAGATCTTCATATCAACATGTTTTCTCACCAAATCTATCCTGTCCTTAGATACTCACCTTGTCACTTTCTTTCATATCCTGATTCAATTCTGATTGTTAATTTTATGTATATAGATGGATTAGGCAGTTCGATTGCAGTTATAACACAAAAAAGACTTTTTAGTTGCTCTGAACCTTCAAGCAAAGACTTGCAAACTCTTTCACCCTCTTTAGTAAAATCTATTATGCGAACAATAGACGCTATACTAAATACTTACCATGGCAACTGAAAAAGCTCTGGCCATTACCTCAGGGGTTAAAAGGTGTTGCTGTTCTAAAAACAAAATAGTTAGGATGTTCTTATAAATAAAGGCAAAATTGAATGTCAGTAGCAATTTAGTTAAAATGTTCAATTGTTGGAAAGGTTGTTTTTATTTGATAACAGCAATGTATTATTTACCAGTTACTGGAAAGGATAGCAGCCAAAATAATAAAACCCACGGCATGAGTGTTCCTAAAAAATGTAGTTCCTTACCAAAAACGTTTGTTGGCCACGTGCTACTACCAGACACAGGCTCTTTCATCTCGGGCTCGGCCAATGATTCTTGGGAGAAAATAAAATGTCAGAGTGAAAAGGGGATAAGGTTACGCGTCGCTCGCGTTTCGCGTAAAGTTTCACTAGATGCAATTAATTTTCAGTATGGTATTACACAATTGGTTTATTCTGATAATATCCTAGTTCAATACGTTGCGTTCTTGTATTTAGGGCAATAAAAGACCATATCTAGTCCGGCAAGCTCACAGTAAGGAAATAAACTTACTGTCAGGTGCCCCCTCGTCGTCATCTAAATGAATATTATCCTTAGTTGGTTGAAGAACTTGCGAGCAACCTAAAATAGAACCCCTCCCAGGGGTTTTAGGGAGCAAGGGAGATTGCTCAATTATTTTTAGGGAGACGGGGAGATCGCAAAATTATTTTCAGGGAGCTGGGAGCCTAGCTCTACATTTTAGGGATCAGGGAGATCCCGTTTTTTATTTCTTTGTTGTCACTGATTTGCCTGCAAAAACCGGTCGGTCTCCCTGTGCGCCCTCTGTCTCATGAAATGCATCCTGACGCTTGTTGTGGAGAATACATTCTCAGAGATGAGAAGTGGTGCAACCGACATGCCCATGCAACTTGAGTTCGATTATCGGCTAAGCAGGGCCATCAAAGAAAGATTGAAGCGACAGTGCGCTACACCATTTGCATATTTTACTGCCCCGAAGTCCTTCTACCCTCACACCTTCACGTCGACAAATTATAAGGATCTTCCAAAGCTGCGCCCACCAAAGCCTCGAGCACTGTCTGCAAGGCAGGTCAACGAGATGAGGAACTGGAGAGCTATGTATGGCCAAAGTGTTCCCCCAGAAAACGGTGCGAAATATGACAACAAAGGACAACCCTGGTACCCTGCCAATCAACCTATATGCAGCCAACTCTCCCCCTGTTGAGCCACTCGATTTTTCAGCTCTAAGTCAAGCGCCAGCTGTTGGAGCGCCGCAGACGAACAGTCGACCAGAAACGCTATATGAGCAAGGCCAGTTTGTCTGTGTACGGGGTAATCGAAATGTCTTGTTCGTTATAGCCTCCCTTCAAGAGGATGCACTTGTTGGCGGAAAGAGGGTGAGAGCTAGCGTGTACAGCCAGGATCCCTTTAATCCCATTTTATTTACAGAAAATGCAGAGAAATCTGTTGAAGTCATTAACATCTTGTGCGTTATAACTAATTGTCATTTAAAAAATGGCACGTTAGAACTTGAGGAGGGAGATCTTATCCTCCTTCTTGAACAGCTGCAAACTACAAACGAATTGATCACTGTCATGGAGGCAGCTGATTTGTCTGCCGAAGAAGCAAACGCTGATAGTGAGCAACCGCGAACAAGGAGTTCAAGGGGAAGAAAGAGGCGATTTGAAGAACACTTCTACTATTATGAATAACTTGTTTCGTACCCCAAAATAGAGGTGATTGTCAAGTAGCAAGGGTTTTTGGGAGCAAAGCAAAATATTTATAGGGATCAAGGGAGCGAAGCAAAAATTTTGGGGATCACGGGAGCATAGAGAAAAAACATTTTGGGGAGCATTTGAATTTATTTATGGGGATCAAGGGAGAAAATGCAAAAACAAATAGGGATCAAGGGAGCATATACCCCCCCTGGGAGGGGCTCAAAATAAAAGGCATCGAAATATGACGTTTATCAAATAGCTTTATTTTTCTAATATCCTATCCCGATTCGCTGCATCCTGGTACTTAAGACAAGAAATGATAATGTCTTGTCTAGCTAAAACGACAGTAAAGTAGGTACTGAACTTACTGTCGTGTGCCTTCTCCCCGTGGCCTGAATGAATATTATTTCTAGTTGGTTTTGGTTGAAGAACTTGCGAGAAACCTGAAAATAAGCCATTGACAAATGACGTATTTAAGATAGCATAACTTTCATAATATCCTATCCCAATACGCTGTATCCTGATATTCAAGACAAGAAATGATAATGTTTACTCTGGTTAAAACGACTGTGAAGTACTAAACTTACTGTCATGTGCCTTCTCCTCAAAATCCAAATGAATATTATCCGTAGTTGGTTGAAGAATTTGCGAGTAACCTGAAATAATGTTTATCAAATAGATTATTTTCCTAATATGCTATTCCAATATGTATCGTCCTGATAATTAAAACGAGAAATTATAACGGCTAGAAAAATATTTTACCCTCCGCGTCTCCTTTGGCTTCCTTGCTCTCATGCAACATTTGTAAATGCTTTCTAAATTTTCTGCCAGTTTTTGTCTGGTATGGGCAAGAACCACAAGACTGTAAATGAAGCCAACAAGTATATAGCTTTATATATTTTATCAATAGTTCAATGGAGAAGAACAAATTTCTATTTGATAAAAGCTATAAAAATTCATGAGAATGTTTCAGTTACCAGTATTTGCTTAGTTAAGCCAGATCTAGGGATACTTATCCGATGGAAGATCCTTAAATGCTGCATAAACTGTTTACTAGATATATTTATAAAACATCGTGTACAATAATTGCATGTTGTGCTGATTTCTTTTTCATTTTTTTTGCTTGTTTGCTCCATCTCTCTGGCAATTAGGACTCGTTGAAGTTTTAGCGAGTGTTATAAGTTTTGAATATTGCAGTATAATGCAATTTAAGCCACGCAAAAATGAACTCACTAATTCATAGCAATTTAAACTCATTTCAGCAAATGCATCCCATGAGGCTAAAGGAATTCCAGGCCGTATCCACAAGGTGTGTTTTATCCAATGCGTGCCTGGCAACCCGAATAACATATATCCACAGGGAGTAGTAATATCCGAAGGTCTGTGCTTCGGAAACGCTGTCTGACTTGGCACCTCTTTTGTTTCCTATGTATGAGCTCACCGCCAGCCAATAATTTTTCAATAATCTGAAAACAACATCAAATCCACAGCAATCACATTCATGTTAATGTTATTTTAAGAAATTTGGTGGCCAACCTGCTGGCATGGATTACTTTAGTAGCAAACACATTTACTGTCGGTGATCACGAAGTGCGGTTAGAATTTCAACAGGTAAAGCAGGCAGTACTACCAAGGGGCTATTACTAAAAGCGGGAACGGGGAACGGTCGGGGAACGGAATAGCCTGGGAACGACCGGGGAACGGTCGGGGAATAACCTGGGAACGACCGGAGACGGTCGGGGAACGGAAGTATGAAACCGTTTGAAATTTACCAGTTAAATAAATGCGGAAACGTTTATAGAACGTTACGAAACGTTTATCTATTACAACTGTAAATAAAATTTACAGTCTTAACAGGTAAACAAGGTAAACTTTATAGTTTTAATGTATGTAAACAAGGAAAGACCAGATGCATTTTGTGAATGTGAATATCGCCCGCTCTGATGACTTTCGATTCGCTGTTTGTATCATCACTCCGTCCAATGCAAGCTGTCAATGATGTCTGTTCAACACCAATAATTTAGTGGTGAGGGGGTAGACTGTAATTCAGAATTAATGACTCGTCTAACCAATAACATATAATGAAAAAATATACTATGCCCCATGAAACAAGCTCGAAGAATGAAATAACAAAAAATACACTTTAAAACCAAGAATATACAGAATTCAATATATAAGACATGTAGAATTAGAATATAGGATTTTTTAAAATTTATTGAGATTTATTTCATAAGAAAATGTCAACAGAACAGAACAGTATAATAAACGAAAATATGAGTAACCAGAAAATGAGATTAAGCTTACACCAGAAAATTAACATCAAACCCAAAGTCAGGAGATAACCGTTTTGCCGTGTTTTGCCGAAAGAAATGCAATGCAATCTCTGTTTATGGCAGTCATTTGACCACAGAAATTTGGGTATTTTAACAAAATGCAATTAATCTTACAAAATGAAAATGAACGTTTTGCGGATACGGTCTGCAATTGCAAACCAATTGTCCTGATGTTCGGTCGCGATAGAAGTAGTATAGGGAGGCTAACGACCATATGGACTTTTTTAATGTTTAAGAGCGGCGCGGTTTTTAAATGTTTAAGGAAAAGGCGCGGAAGTTTGAATGTTTAAGGAAAAGGTGTGGAAGTTTGAATGTTTAAGCTGCGGATTAGGCGGGGGTTGAAATTATTTTGGAAAATGAACATGTTGACTCGGGTTTCTGGAGATGATTTAAATTATTTTAAAGTATAAAAAAAGAATTTGTTATTTTTTGAAAATCCAGAAAAACATAAGAGGAGTAAATGATGAATTGTTACGCAAAGTTAATATAATGTCAGATTGGGGTGAGAAGTTGTTAGAAACAGTTGGTGAAATAAAGCGAACATTAGAACAAAATCAAGTTGAAATTGAAACTCTAAATTTAAAATTTAAAAATCAGGGATTTGATTGGGATTTTGATGGTGAATATATGAAAATAGTTGATGGATTACAAGATTGTGCTGAAAGATATCGAAGAACGAATGTTGATGAGTATTTGTGTAACAGAAAATGAAAGATCGGATTTGAAAAATGCGTTTATATATTTGAAAACCTGTTTATGTTATTCAAAATGGATAGATATAGAAATGATAAAAGAAGCACACTCATATATAATGAAAAATGAAAGAGCTTCAGAGTTTTCCCGAAAAGTTAGATGTACAAAATATGAAGGTGAAGTGTATCAGTATTGTCATCCTGATAAAATTGAAAGTGAGTTGCAAAAATTGATTAAGGCGGATTTACACGGTACAAGTTGGCTACAAGTTTTTTCGATATTGGACTGCAAACTTGAACTTGTATCGTGTAAATGCCCTAAAATTCTGTTCACGCCTGTTGTTTTGATTGACGTTAATCCTCCATCACAGTCGAAAAATTTCTGACTCGATGTCAAAAAGTTTTTCAGTTCACACCATTTTTTCAAAGACGCCGCAAATCGCTACTTCATGTAAGGTTTGTTTTGATTCGGGAATTGCAGATTTTGCGAAGGAAAATTCAATTTTTGCAGCAAAATGTTGTAATTAACGGATAAAAATCAATTTCACGTGCGTCAACATAATATTTCAGATTTATGAAAGAATTTAGGACAATCTGTAATATACCAGCAATTAATTATAAACATCGACACCAAACTAAACAACAAATATCACATTATAAAGACCGATCGAATTAATAAAAATCAGCAAAAGATTTGAGTTACGATTGGTCAATGTTTTCGCAATTTAATTCCGAAGAAAAACTAAAATTTCGCCTCACGTTCATGTCACCCCTTTGATTACCCTGCAAAGGAGGTGTAGCTCGAAAATCGAAGTCAGCTATTTGCTGACTGTTGGGAAAATGCTGTCGCTGCACAGTTGGCTGCACTGTAGGTTGCCTGGAATGTTTTGCTTCGATCAAGAGGCGTTGAATGTCCATTTTGACGATGTCTTTGGCATAACAATCTGGAATTTCTTGCAACATCTTCCACACCATCTCTCCAAATATTTTGTCTGCAGTTCTCTCCGAATTATCGGATGGCTTCACCGTTGGCTGTCTTAGAGCTGTTATGGCTGTTTCTAGCAGTTGATCAGTTTTGAGAGCCTCTGTCTTTTTTGCTGATTTTGCCGATGGTTTGTTGTTGACAGGATATGCATAAATCTCGTTCTCTTCTTCTTCAATCGGTGTATCGGCATTGCGTTTCGTGAGATTCGACTCTGTCCGTCTTGGTAATACGTTATCTGCCAGGAATTGCAACGACTCGTAAAATTGCCAACGACTTTTGTAAATTTCATTTGCTCCAGCTCCACTGACTCGAGACTGATTTGCTTTATTTTTCTCAGCTACAAAGTAGGTTCTCAATGAGTTCATCTTCTTGTTTATTTCCCCGTACGATGGCAAAGGAGACACTTCTTGAATTTCGAATACGGTTATAATTCTCTGGATGGCAATTCTTCTCTTGTCCTTCATATGGTACTGAGGATGGGACACGTCATATAGGATGTCTTGCTGCTGCCATTCGTTTATGAGTGCTTCGACAAGATGATCTGGCCATTCAAACTTTAGGGTTGCCTTTTTCTTCTTCGATGCTGTTTCTTTGGGGGCCTTTTTCTTTTTGGCAGAAACGACAGGTGCAGGCTGTGCTTCAACTTCAACATCTGTTTCGCTTTCTTCCTCGTCTTCTATATATTCAGCTCTGCAACATAATATAACAACGTTAGAATTAAAATTTGTAAATAAATTATTCTGAGACAAAGCCTCAGGATAATAGACAAAATTAAATTGACAAAGTAAATAAAACTAAAATAGAAATGAAAAAATAAGTAGTTGGAGCTTACGTTCTATTGGTTCTTCTCTGGCGCAGAAATTCTTCAAAGTCCAATGCCGAGTAACTTGCCATGATGCTGAAACGTCTTTGTGGTCTGGTTGTTAGTTGAAAGAGTATCATAGCACTGGTGTAAAATAATACTTGCGCTGCTTCATTATATACAATTTGCCCGGAACACGAAAGAGGACATCCAAAAAGGAATTGAAACTGATTTGATGAATTTGATGATAGAAAATAAAGTGTGAGTTTTACAAATACGCCAAAGAAGGAACTGAAACTTCCACGAAACTGTGCAAAACACAAGAAAACGAAACTGGATGAGGAACACAAAAGTTTGGGAAGGGAAGTAATGAGGGGAAATAGAAACTAGAAGAGGGACTCCTTGGAAAATATTAAAAGGAATGGTTTCTTCAATTCTTTCACTCTTGACTTGATATAACGATGGATAATAGAGAAAAAGCTGTTTGTGCCATAATAATTGCATGTACATTGAAAATAAAAGACAGAAGAAAAAGGCAACGAAGAAGAAGTGTTTGGTGCAAAGAATGGCTAAAGAACAGAGAAAGTTCTAGTTTGTATAACAGTCTTGTTAATGAATTGAGACTTGCAGACAGAGGTGATTACAGACGTTTTATGCGAATGAACACAGATGCATTTGAGGTATGTGAAGAAGCAAATAAATTATCTTACGACCGTATAAATATTTGCATGCAGCTCACATTAAGACCTATAAATGAGCTACTGTATTTGTGAACACACTTATCGTTATTTTCTCTCAGGAACTACTAGAAAAGGTTCGTCCTTTCATTGAGGGACAGTCAACAAACATGCGACAGCCAATAAGTGCAGAAGAAAAAATTGCAATCACTTTGCGTTTCTTAGCCACCGGAGAATCGTACCAGAGTCTGAAATTTCAATTTAGAATCCATGACAGCACCATCAGCCTATTCATCCCGAAAGTTTGTGAGGCTATATACAATGTTCTTCAGCCCGACTATTTTTCAGTTCCCACGACAGTAGAAGAATGGCAAGAGCTTGCTAATACTACTGAGAAAAAATGGCAATTTCCGAATGCATTTGCAGCAGCTGATGGCAAGCACATTGGTATTTTTAACCCTTGCAATTCGGGTGGGACGTATTATAATTATAAAGGGTTTTATAGCGTTGTATTATTAGCATTTATAGATCATGATTATAAATTTTTATATGCTGATGTCGGTTGTCAGGGAAGAATTAGCGATGGTGGGGTGTATAGAAATTCTTCGTTTGCACGCAAGCTTGCTAATCTTGAATTGAATTTGCCAGAAGACAGACCGTTGCCCCAGAATGGAGATCAGACCTGGGCACATCATGAAACAGACGAAGCAGTGCCATTTGTATTTGTTGCTGATAATGCATTTCCGTTAACCAGGCACTGTATGAAGCCATACCCCGAGAAAGGATGCACTGACAGGAACAGGGTATTTAACTACAGGCTTTCGCGCTTTCGTCGAGTGTCAGAGAATGCATTTGGCATTATGACGGCGATTTTCAGGATATTTGGGACAAAAATAAATCTGCATCCAGACAAGGCAGTTAAAATTGTAAAGGCAGCATTGGTGTTGCACAACATGCTACGATGCAGGTCACCAGAGTCATACACTCCCACAGGATTTGCTGATGAGATTGTTGGAGAGAAAATAATAGATGGTAGATGGAGAAACAACAACACTGGCACATTACTTGAACCATTACCTCCACGATTGAAGGGCAATAAACACAAGGCAAGTGCAGAAACAGTTCGCGAAACATTTGCAAATCATTTTTATGGTCCAGGGCAAGTTCCATGGCAATGGAAATGCTTGGTTTAAATTAATCTTCACTCTATTCAATTTTTGCTGGTAATTAAATTTTGTGTAGGTCTTTATATATGTGATATTTGTTGTTTAGTTCGGTGTCGATGTTTATAATTAATTGCTGGTATATTACAGATTGCCCTAAATTCTTTTATAAATCTGAAATATTATGTTGACGCACGTGAAATTGATTTTTATCCGTTAATTACAACATTTTGCTGCAAAAATTGAGTTTTCCTTCGCAAAATCTGCAATTCCCGAATCAAAACAAACCTTACATGAAGTAGCGATTTGCGGCGTCTTTGAAAAAATGGTGTGAACTGAAAAACTTTTTGACATCGAGTCAGAAATTTTTCGACTGTGATGGAGGATTAACGTCAATCAAAACAACAGGCGTGAACAGAATTTTAGGGCATTTACACGATACAAGTTCAAGTTTGCAGTCCAATATCGAAAAAACTTGTAGCCAACTTGTACCGTGTAAATCCGCCTTTACACAACAAGAAAAGATGAATGCGTGGGAGTTTATAGTAAGGTTTTTATGGATCCATCCGTTTGCAGATGGGAATGGGAGAATTGCAAAATTGTTATATTATTTCTTATCAAAAGATTTGAAAATATGGACTAATCAAAGTGAATATATTCGTGAATGTATAAGTCTACAAAAGAAAATGGTGAAAGATGGGAAGTTGATTTATGAATAATAAACGATCAGGAAGTGTTTATGATTTAAAATGGATTAAAAAAAAGGTTGAATAAAACAATTTAAAATGAAATGAGGGAAAGAAATTGAAGTAATAAAGCATAGTCAAGATGGAAGTAAGAGACTTGTTACATCTATCGCATGAGGAGAAATTGCGATATATAGATCAACAGATCAGAAATTTAGAATGGGAGCGAAATACAGAATTAGCGAGTCGGACAACTAATTCAGAGAAGAACTTACAGAAAGAGATGAGTGAGTTGAAAACACAACTTATTGCATTGAAAAGAGAAGATAAAAAAAGTGAAATTAATGCGAAATTAATTAGTGAGTTGTTAGATGAGCAGAAGAATTCAGGATTGAAGTTGGAAAGAGAAATGAAAGAAATAAGAGGTAAAGTAATAAAGAATGGGGAATTATTTGAAGATCTGTTGGATGAACAGAGAAATGTACAAATGAAAGTAGATAAATTACTAAAGAGTAAAGTTGATAAAACAGAACAGATGGATTTTCATGAGATTCGAATGTTAGAGAATAATCAGATTAAAAATGATTTGAGGATAAAAAGGTTAGAAGAGAACTATTATCATCCAGAGTCGATGAATGGCAATATGATTTGGATTATTGATAATTTTGTTAATGAAAGAAGGGAAGCGGTGATGGATGCAACACGATCAAATCATAGTCCAGTATTTTTAACGAGTAATTTTGGATATAAAATGGGTTTAAGAATCTACTTGAATGGAGATCAATCACACGGAGCGCAGAATAGGTTTATTAGTTTATATATTATGGTATATAAAGGATTGTATGATAACATTGTATCATGGCCACTAGATAAGCAAGTAACATTAAGAATAATTAATCAACATAACAGAAATTTAGATGTTGAGGAAACATTTAGAACAAAAGTAGAAAGTGAAGCTTTTAAGAAACCAAAAAGTGTTAAAAACATACCTTCAGGAGTTCCATCTATGATGCCATTATCGAAGCTCAGTGAGCGAGGTTTTATAGTTGATGATAAGTTGTTTATAGAATGTAAGGTAGATGAACAAGAGAAAAGGAACAATGTTATTGAACATTGTATCATTTTATCATTATAAAACTCATTAAAAATGATCATCATATAAGTCAAAAAAAGTTCAAATTCATTGACATCATAGTCACTTCCTTCAATCCATTTGAGTGTTTCTAATTCTGACTTGAATCGCGCATTAGCTTTTCTGAATCGGTTGAATGAAAGTGGTTCTTCCTCGGGTGGAATTATTTCTTCGATTTCTACGTCGGGAACTTCGTCTTCAACTTGCTTGCCTATAGGGAAATTCTCGTCATCATCATCATCCCACATTTCTGCAGGTAGTATGTTGCAGTAATTTGGTTTATTCAGTGTGTTTGAGCGGAACATCTTCCAATCGATGACTGGTAGTTTTTTGATGACTCGCTGTTCTGCATGTTCACCAAACCAATTCGGGAAGGTATAAGCCATACCAGAATTTCAATGTTTATGACGTCAAATAAATAATAATGTTGCTATAGATATAAGAGATAAACAAACGTCACTAATTCAGTTGCAATTTCGCAATTCCCAAAGTGCACACAGGAGAGACACTATTCAATATCAATCGCTAAACAATAAATTTTTCCATTTATTTGGGATAAATTGAACATCAAAAGTCGAAATTTGAAGATGGAATACAGCATTCGAAAATCGATCGCTGAATTCAAAGCTTCGCTTGAAAAACCATCACAATATTATGCCGAGGAGAAGGTAGGAATAATCAATTGATTAACAAACATTGGCACAAATTTTAAAGAACATTTCTCTGCACATGAACATTTGTACGAAATGAATGACCAAAAACTGGAGCATATTGTTCTCCGTAACTTGTTGGAAAATACCGACCCACTTTCAACCTTTGCTGCGAAGAATTTCACGTTTTTCGGTAACTTTAAAGTCTTATAAGAAAAAAAGAGATTGCTTTTTGCTAAAACACGGAAAAGTTTCTTAAAACTTGAAAAGAAATAACGAAATAACTTGTATTTATATTGTTAAGAAACGTACTGACCAAACACAAACAAGAACTTTAATATGTAGAGGTATTTATTGCTAGAAAATAATGTCATAAAAATATGGAAAACGATATGCGCCATTACTAATTAGCTATTGTTGCTGAGACCAATCACTAGGTCTGGTGCCTATCCAAAAATGCTTAGCAAGCTAACGTAACACCCAGATTAACAAAATCAATTTGACTTATTTGCAATCATTTGTAATCATTAAGCCTAAATTATAGTACTTTTTAGCTAACTTAACGAATTGATCATTATCATGTGATTATGAGTCATTATTATCACTAATATTCATTTTAACTTTTAATTATTAGCTTTACTATCTGGAACGAACTAATGGCGATAAGATTTGGAGAATGTTTAACAGCTTATTGCTTACACGTCACTCAGCTTAACAAGTAAACGTGCTTATTGCAGAAGCTAGTTCTACACTTGTATCAGTTGAACAGAAATAAATATATACATAAATATTGCTTCTCTAGATTGCCTCTTTAGTAGGTTGGCTGATCTGACAGAACTCAGAGATGATCAGCACGTGAAGAAAATGCAGATGCCCACTGATCGAAAGTTTGCATTCAATAAGGTACATTATATTTCATATTTTGATGGCTCCAGTTGACTTTTATAGTTCCTCTTAATTTTCTTTGCATTCAGTTTAAGTGCTTGATATAACCCTTACTCTAAAACATATCAAAGATCATGTCAATGAGATCTTAGAACACCATGCAGACCTTTATTCAATGGTAAGATGATGAATTCAAGTTAATTTCAATGCACAATAAAAATAATCTGTAATTACAAATCGGTCATCTGGTTTAGACATTTAACAACCTGTAGATCTTATGTACAACTATTTCCCATTTATAGATTGCAAGCTACCATATGAGTGTCCGGAACAAGATTCTGGACCTGGCAGCATATGTCAAAAGGATCATGAAAACTTGGGACAGGCTCTTTTACGGAATAACATTGATGGTAGGCATTTCTTCACTATTTTTAATGCATGTTAACAAGAAGGCAAATTATGTGAAAATATCTAGGAGTATGTTCAGTATCAAAGTAATACAAATTATCTATGTTAGTCACAAGATGATGTCTAAAGACTGGCAGAAGACATCAAAATATTCCATAGAAACTCGTATTTTAATACGAGAACATGCTCTAAAAAACTACTGGAGATAAGAGATGATCTCACCGAGGTAATTGCTTCCTGCAAAACAAGAACATACAAGGAAGCACAAGCATGCTACGACAGAACATCTCACCTATTCAGAATGGAAAGCCTAAAATTTGAGGAAGAATACTTAAATGATTCAGAAGACAGCCTTGCATGTCTGCAGAAAAACAACAACAAGCGCAAAGAAAAGAAACCAAAGAAACCAGAAAAGAAGAAGTGTTCGCCAACAAAGCTATCTTCTATGGCAGAAAACAAAGAAGATACATGTTCTTCGTCTGGCAATGCTAATGTGCATTCAGCACAGGTGAGAAAAATAACTCTTGCTGAATACTGGTCGAGAAAAAGAAGCAATTCTCAATGCCAGTCATCAAAACAAATGACAAGCATTGAGAATGTAAAAGTCGAAGAAGCTGTAATGCAGGAGTCACAAGCTAAGCAATTATTTTAACCTGAACCTGAGATGCCGGAAGATTATCAAAGGTTAACAATGAATCACAAGGCACCACAGTCGATGAAAAGATAAATTTCTTTTGTGTACAAAGAATATAAGCAAAACAGCTTTAAGGAAAGAGTTGCTGATCAACAGCATCGAGCAGAAGCAAAAAGAATTAAGTTATCGCCCGATCAAGAAGAAGAAATGCAAAGGACAAGAGTGGCAGAAGAGTTCAATACCAACACAAAAAAGATCATGGAAATCTATTTGTCAAAAAAGAAAAACGAAGCAAAAAGCAAAATCCCAGTTACAGAATGCAGAAGGGATAAGGATCTTGAGATTCAATTTGGGAAACAACGGAAGGCTGAGAATGACAACGGAACATTTACGTTTAGAAAGCCAGCTCCTCCAAAGCCAACTAAATTAGCGAGCCATAAATTGCAAGGAAATGCTGCTGCAAAGACAAAGGAGACTACATCATTAATTCCAATTCCAAAAAGACAGGGCTTGGTGCAGGATAAAGCTAACGATGCAAAACAAGTTGCAGTAGACACAGGATACTTTGGAACAACCAAAAGAATGTCACAAAATGTGACATTTGGCACTGGCTTTATCCGTTGCTATGTCAGTAAATTAAGGATGACTGATCAAGCAAATAATAAGCGATTTAAAACTGCTGCTACATCGACCAAAAGAACTCTTCCAGCCATTATCTCACAATCAGCCAGGCCAAAATTCATCAGTAATACTTGTAGAACAGCAAGTCCTGTGGCTACGAGAGAGCACAACGAAAGAGGGTCAAGCATAAACAAGGAAAGAATGCCAAGCAGTGTCATTCCAGCGACCAGCCAAGCTATGAAAACCGTATCTAAAGTTTCCCTACAGGATTCCAAAAAAAGAAAAAGAAATGGAAAGGAGGAACAAACTCAAATAAGTTCCACCACAACACAACAAATTGCAATTGTTATGCGAAGTTATGCGAAGCTCATCAAAGCAACAGTGATGTGAAGAGATACGACTCCAACTGCAATGAATGCAAATCGATCAGAAAGAAGAAGCTCGAGAACCTGGTCATTGAAAAGAAAGCCAAAGATGAAGCAAACAAAAAGATGCCTTTTTCTAAATTAAATCTATGATGGAACTCAGGAGACAATGAAATGCAGCTCACAAACTGCTTCTTTAATTTAACTTTATGAACTTTATTATGAATGGCAAATATTTTATAAGGCAACTCACTTTATGAGGTTATTTATCAGAATAGTAAATCACAATATTGACTTATAATTGTAATAATTGATTGGCTACGAAAATAAGGCAGACATTGAACTGAACTGTGTGTTTATATCTTATTGCAACTCTTTGATCACCAAATTATATAAAAGGAGAATAGCACTGCTTTAAAAGCAAGCAGCATTTGCTCCTAATGACACAGTGAAAATAGAAAGGATTGGAGAACAGAGAGATATTACACTTGGAACATAAGGAAGAAGTTATAATAAATGGAATCAAAGTCAACCACTCAGACTCACCAGCTTCGATGCCAGTTTCTTCCTTAATTTCTCTTATCAAAGTATCACCTAAAACAAAGATAACTTCATGACTATAATCATACCGAACAAGCTCTTTTTAGCCCTGGGAGAGATGCTCAATAGAGAGGGGGCTTAATTCTAAATCTCAACTCAAAAAAGGCTTATTAAAGAAGGGAACCTAATAGAAATGGGGGCTTTTGTGGCAATATATTTACATATACACTGGGGTTCCAAAAGTATTGCAACGCCGGATAAAAATGGCGTCTAAAAGTGGCCCGAGGCCCAAGCAATAAAATTTACATAACAATATATAAATACCAAACGGGTTTCAATAGAGAATTTCTTTAGCAAAAATATACTCAGAATTTCATAAATTTTCAAGTGAAAACATAATTTAAACTATATCATATTGTTTTGCAATAATATTAAAAGAAAACTGCGAAGAGGTCCCTTAAAAAATGTTTGCGAAAATTTATCGAAGTAAAATAATTAAAACGTCAATAATTATAATTTCTTTCACTTAAAGCCACGCAAATTCTATCTTATTTAAAAGAGAATGCTGTAACATTTTGAAAAAAATAAGAATTATTTAGGTAACTCTCTTGACCTTTTACAACTCACGGTTTAAGTCTTTGTTTATCATTTTAGGAATTTGATTTGACAAAACCTACTTTTCCGTAATATTTTTTTTCAGAGTAAAAAAAGAAGGTTAAGCGCCATAACAAAAAATCAGACATGGATATTCCTATAATTTTTTTCAAATATTATAATTTGCTATAATTTTCAAGGGCTTAATATTTTCTGAAGTGAACGAAAATTTAATTTTTTGAAACCCAATTTGAAATTTGAAAAGCAAAACATATGCTTCTGAAGTTGTAAACAAAGACTTAAACCGTGAGTTGTAAAAGGTCAAGAGAGTTACCTAAATAATTCTTATATTTTTCAAAATGTTACAGCATTCTCTTTTAAATGAGATAGAATTTGCGTGGCTTTAAGTGAAAGAAATTATAATTATTGACGTTTTAATTATTTTACTTCGATAAATTTTCGCAAACGTTTTTTAAGGGACCTCTTCGCAGTTTTCTTTTAATATTATTGCAAAACAATATGATATAGTTTAAATTATGTATTTATTTGAAAATTTGTGAAATTTTGAGTATATTTATGCTAAAGAAATTCGCTATTGAAACCCGTTTGGTATTTATATATTTTTATGTAAATTGTATTGCTTGGGCCTCGGGCCACATTTAGACGCCATTTTTTATCAGGCGTTGCAATACTTTTGGAAGCCCAGTGTATTAGAATTATACAAGTGCTATGTAAAGTCTTGGATGAAACTGTTATGAGATATTTGTATTGTATATGATATAAGTAAGAGGTTTTGTGTGCAATCTTAAAGAAAACAAGAATAAAGAACGATTCATGCTTACAGATATCTTCGTTTGGTTCAGCAAAGCCACCCGGAAACTTCCATTTCTTTACCTGACATAACAAAATGTTAATTAAATTTGTCTGCCATATATGTAGGTTTAAGCTATGGCAGTTCAATAAATAAATGTCATTACAGATATGAAACCAAATTATGTCAAAGAAAGCTGGGCGATGTTTAATAATATTACATTAAAATGCCTGCTTTTCCTTTCTCTTGAACGACAAACGCTTCTCGTGTCTCTTCATTTAGTACCATGCCTTAAGCAAAAAAGATCCAAAATTAAGCCATTGGTTCAAAATGATTCACATATCTCAAGACTATCTCAAGACCTTGTCTAGAAGTCTACTACCTAGTACAACTAGTACAAATGCTAGAACTAGTACAAATGCAATTGCAACAATTATACAAGATTACGCTATCAAACATATTTCAAATACCTACCTGGCACACCAACAGTGTGAAAAGCATATTGGGAATTTTATGTTCTTTATCTTCTGGTAGCCATTTCGTCATCATTATGTAATCATTTATCACGTGCTGGCAGCTGAAGCCTTTAGAACTCAGGTATGGTATTGCTCAATGGTATTTTAATGGTATTTTCACAAATACTCCTCTCATCCCATCTGCCTTCCAGATATTGAGGTATTCTAGGAAGATGAAAGAAAGATAATATGATAAAACAGTTGAATAGTAAATGTTGATTATAGATTGGATGAATGGATGAACAAATGAATGGATGACTTATCAAATCAACAGATAAATGCAGGAATGAATGAATAATGTATGAATAGAATAGGAAATGAATTAGAGGAAAGGAAGAAATGCAAAAAGTTGAAAAAGACAAATTATTTCACCTGATAAACTTCCAGCAAACTCGTCTTTATCTTCATTCCCTGCAACAACTCCAAGATCCAATATAAAACAACAAACACGTGTTTCTTTCCAGACCCAGCCATGTTTTTAAAACTCACTTCCACTACATTGGTCTCGAGAAGGCAAAGAAATGTTCCGTTTGTAGGTGTAAAGGTCCTTCTTCTTCTTACACGTACAATGACACTTTTTCATGGCAGAGGATAGAGACCTGTGACTTTCTAAATTGTAGCCATTCAAGGACGAAATATGGCTAGAATATCGCTGCAGCGGCCGTCTTGTTGCCATATCCATTTAATATATATGATTTCTAAAAATGATATGACTTCGTTCGGTGACGAACTTGTTGCGTGACTCCTCTCTTGGTTCACGCCCACTCTACTCTTCAAGGCCAATTGGGCCTGAGGACCAAATCGTTGTTGATTGATAGAGCTAAATATCCAGCCTGATCACATCGGTAGATGAAAAATGCAATACCGTAAATTCTCTATTAAGCCCCCCGGGGGCTTATTGAAATACAGCACTTTTAAGGGGGGGGCTTATTAGAGAAGGGGTGGTACAACATATGTAAAAAGACGTTATCAGCAGTATATCAATGCTTATATTTGAGTCTTTGATGTCATGATAACTATTCAGCCTGATCATGTTCAAAACCCCGCGTCGTTATATAGTTTTGCATCATTAAAATTTCGAGGGGGGCTTAATTGAGAGGGGGGGCTAAAAAGAGAATTTACGGTACATCAGTTTGAGGTCAAAAGTCTGCATGATAATTTATGCAAAACCTTGTTTTGCAACAAAATAAATTTGCATAATAAATCTTCTCTTGAAAGAAAGGCGGGAAACAGATTTTCCGGGAAGTATCAACAATAGGCCTCTTTCATTCATTTATTGCTTAAAACATTGATTATTTAAATAAAACAATTATGTCCACAATGTATCATAATTTCAACACAGCAACAGAAGCTCCATTGCAGTTGCAAAGCTCGCTAGGATCAAGCTCGGGAAACGTAATGTCAGGTAGGGTACTGTACTGCAGCGTAAATAAGTAATTTTTTATTTTATTTATATTTATTCAACTTTACGGTGAAAAAACTTATTTTAGTATGTAGGCTTAGAAGTAGTGGAGCGGCATGGAGGACCCTGTCCCATAAAAACAGAAGAGACATGAAACATAATCATAACAAATTTTATTAATGAACATTGGAATAGAGCAAATTTAACATCCATAATCAGGGGCGGATCCAGGAAAAATTTTTAGGGGTGCTCAGAAGTTTTAGGGGTTTTTGTTTGGGCGTGGTCAAAATGTTGGCCACACCCTTAAGACTAACGTTGAGTGTGGGATATACCATGTTGATGATTAGTGCATGCTGTTATCTATAAATCAACTGAATTTAAAAACAAAAAAGAGCACACAATTTTTGTATGTTGGAAAGTTGAGCAACAAAACAATTTATCGTAAAAGATGATGACAAGAAATGACTTTGCTCTATTCAGTGTTGACATTGTAATGAAATACCAAGCTTTGAACAAATTTTTTTGAAGAAAGATGTTTTGGGTGCAATTCACATGTACGGTTACAAACACTGAATCAAAGCCAAACCTCATTCCTAAAAATTTGCTTGATAGGCCATTTGAAATTAAATAGGCCAAAATGAAAGTATCATTTTCTTTGTTTTTGAAATCACCGGTCGATTCGATTCGTAATAATTTCTTGCAAAGATAGATTATTTTCTCTTCTTCCTTCCTAAGAGTTTAACTAGTGTTTGTTTGCCAAATATTAACTTGTTTCAAAGCTCAAGATTCCATTAAAATGTCAATGTTGCCGATGCCGAACTGACGAAATTAAATTAGCCATAACTTTGGCATTGAATTGGATTCAATATCTTCAGCACCCGTAAACGGAGCAGACCAATCAACGATCATCTTTTACGGGTGCCGAGAACTGGCGGGAGCACCCATAAAACTTGAAATTATGGAGCAAACCAATCAGCAAGCATCTTTATGGGTGCTCAAAATGAGCGGGAGCACCCATAAAACTTGAATTTATGGAGCAAACCAATCAGCTAGCATCTTTATGGGTGCTCAAACCTGGTAGACCAATCAGGAACCATCTTTATGGGTGCTCATTGTTAAGCCACGAGCACAGGGCTACAACATATACAAACTACCATGTCTCTAAATATTGAATTGAATAACAGTGCGTTAACTTGTCGAGACGAGATTTGTTGAGGCCCTGTTTGGCATTTTATCCAAAGTTGACGAGAATATTTCAAGATTTGATTTTTAAATTGTATTATATACTACTTTTTTTTATTTTCCTTAATATTTTTATGGGTGCTCAAGCACCCAGAGCACCCCTCTAGATCCGCGCCTGATAATGAATTGGTCTGGAAAATAAATCTTTTGATTTTTTCATACAACCCTTGTTTTCTTTTTGAGAATCGTCACCCGGTTGTTGCATTTGTATCTATCATATCATTCATAGCATAGAAATAAATGCTATTGACAGCTTCTAAGACCTGTTCTATATGCTCGATACGACTACAAGGTCGATATTCGTAATATTTATTGAGAATCAGCAAATTAAACTTCAGTTGTTATGATTTATTTTAGGCCATGCATGGCATAGAAATCAGCAGATAAAGAACTGTTGCTCAGAATGGTAAACTGGATAGCAACACAATTGCTATTATGAAGACTGTCTGCATGTGTGGAGCCGGAGCGGGACATTAAGGACGGGATCAACAACTTAGCGTGGAAACATCGAGACAAAGTTAAAATAAAGCAAATTTTAGTTCAAAAATGGGATAAAAATCATATTTTATTGTATTGTGTTGATTTTTTTGTTTTCATTTTACTTTATATATTTTTACAAAATGGATTTCTCTTTGAGAGTGCCCTTTTTACATGAAGTACATAGTATGTTGGGTGGGTGGTTGCACAGATTCTTCTTCTTCTGTTGTTTTTGTAATGGCGGCGATTGTCCTAGTTGCAAATTGTACATTGTATTGTAGGTAGTATTAAATGATTTTTATGTAGAGTTGTAAATTATAGGATTCGCATTTAAATAATAGAACATTCTTGAAGAAGTTCAAGCATTTTGGTTTTTTCCAAGAGCTGGATGAATGGGCAAATAATGCTTTACCTCCTGCACAAAAAACGAAACGAACAACTGAAGAAGAAATCCCACGTTCATTGAGGTTTAAAGTGCCACTATAGCTTTTTTTTTTATTCTTTATATCAGGAAAACTTGCAACGCTGATTTCAAATCTGAAAATATTTTTGAAATCTGACGCGTAGTTCACGAGTTATAACGTGTAAAAGTGTCGATATTTCGTCACTTTCACCATTTTTCTTGACACACTTCGAGGACTGGGATTTACCTACTATGACATCATAGTAGGGACCCCGTTTTTTTTCCCGTACTGAAGCAACAAGTTTGACACTGATTTTCTCCCAGAAAACGAATACTTTTGTTCGTTCTTTTTACTCAAATAGTTAGGTATTGGGCGTCGGTTACCCAGAATGGGATTTTTAAACAATTTTGATCGGTCAGTTGCTTTGAAATTGAAATGCAAAATTTCCATGTAGTGGCTGTCCAATCTGTGGGCACGGCGCGGGCACATGCCGCGGCCTGTGGATGCATAAGCAAGACAAGCTGAGCTTGTAGTGTGGTGGGTGATATGTGTATTGTGTTGTGTGTGGTGTGTGTGTGTGAATGTTTTGCTGCGGAAGGAGGGCAACAGCAAATCAAAGCAATCAATGTGTTTGCGAAGCTTGTGTTGTGCTTTTAAGAGAACGCAAGTACTCAATAAATGAAAGTCATAGTTGCTAAAATTTATTTATTGGACAGTGGTTATAAGGCATAGTGATTCTTATATAATCCTGAGAAATACAAACATTATTAGGAGAAGATGCGACTGTATGTGCTGGCTGTAGTAGTGACTTTGGCGATGAAATAAACTCCGCGAAGGCCTGTTGTTGATCGATTTGATCCTACATATTCTTTGGCGTAGCCCAACAATTTTTCAATTAAAAGTTTTAAAGAAAATTCCACGCAAAAAGAGACCTTTCGAAGCGATTTAACGACACTGGGCAATAAGCTGGGTTGTATTTAAAACGCAAATTGAAATTCAACGCAATAATTTAGGCCCTGTATGTATGCCTGTAGTTGGCCAGCACTCACAATCGCATACTCCTCGTTTCATGGGAACAACTTCTGATTTATCGGTATCGGTCTTCCAAGAAATTATAGCGGTATATGATGCTTTGCTTTAGTTTTTACTATCGTCTTTTCAATTAAAGTAAATTCCATACAAGCAAACTCACTTTTACTCTAAGGTTAGCCCGAATACTTTATTATCAGGCCGCGGCATGTGCCCGCGCCGTGTCCACAAATTGGACAGCCACTACATGGAAATTTTGCATTTCAATTTTAAAGCAACTGACCGATCAAAAATGTTTAAAAATCCCATTCTGGGTAACCGACGCCCAATATCTAACTATTTGAGTACAAAAAACGAACAAAAATATTCGTTTTCTTGGAGAAAATCAGTGGCAAACTTGTTGCTTCAGTATGGGGAAAAAAACGGGGTCCCTACTATGATGTCATAGTAGGTAGATCCCAGTCCTCGAAGTGTGTCAAGAGAGTGTGAGGGAAAACACCTTGTAGCTCAAAAAGTACTCATCAGATCAAAAAAGTAAAAGCAGATTCAGAATCAGCGAATTCGAATCTATAGTTTTAGCAAATAAAAAAAAAGCTATAGTGGCACTTTAATAGAGATGTTGAAATTAGACATTACAATGGGAAAATCCTGCAAGGGCATACAATCGTGGAAAGGCTACTGGGATAAAAGAATCTAATGGTATAATTACACTTAATTTAATTTCTAATAAGCTTAGATACATAAACATAACCTAATAATAGGAAGCAAAGTCGTTTTAATTTTAATTGAGTGATAAACGTGTTTTGACATTTTTAAGCAGGCTCTGATGCAAGTTATAGTGATAATTTTGATGAAGTGCCCGGAGCACATTGAATATTCCATCTATAGGCAAATACATACTTTATAATACATTTTTTGTATTGATTTAATTTGTTAAATTTCACATTGATGGTTGCTTTGAACATGAAACTATGAGTAACACCAAAATTGGGTTTTTCTATTCTCATGCTGCAATTAAGTGCAAACATTGATAGACTACCCAGCTCTTCTTCCTGATATCAAGTGAATTTCTTGTAGCAACATCAAGCTCAATGCACAATTGCATGTCAGGGTATTCATGGCAAATCATTGATGTAGCATTTTATTTTGTCTTGATGTCTAGTGTTTAGGCTTACAAATGCTTAAATTTTAAATATTCCTATCTCAAACTGTTCATGGAAGGTTATTGTGGAACTGGAAAGGTTGGGAACAGAGTTTCCTTCTTTGAAAAAAGAAACACAGTGGTAAATGATAAAGAAAACATTGAATGAAAGTTGGCCTTAAGTCAGAGAAAGCTTACTTCAACATAATATGTTTGATTAGTGATTGCATCCCAGATAATGCTGCCGTTTGCAGAAACTGCAACATTCTTGGTGCAAGTATTTGGTGCATGTCATTCCTTAAGCTTCTTTGCACTGAATGTGAGAGTAAACTTCATTGAAAGTTAGCTTTTCTCAAGAGACAGTGTTGGCTTAATGGCTATTCCAAACAAATAGAAAATGGATTTACAGTAGTTGAGAGAGTGATATTGGTATAGTTGGTCTTGTAATTACAGTCTACTCTCGATAAGTGGAATCCCGGATAAGTGGAACTTTTGTTTAATGGAACCAATTTCTCCGGTCCCTTTAATTTGCATCAACGAACCTATAATTCGGATAAGTGGGACCATTTTTTCGGTTCCGTGCAGGTTCCACCAGGGAGCCCGAAGGGTGGGAGGAGAAACGCGCATTAGCCTTGTTGTTCCATGTGAGATGCGGCTTTTGAAAACGAGGCTTATTTTCGAGGCGTTTAGTGATGAAGGTGATGGCTACCAGTCGGTGTTTTACGGTTGATGATCGATACCAATGAGCAAAAGGACGCTCGCCGAGAATTTTTAACTAAGTACTCGGGAAACGATTTTTGGCGGGAAACTTAATTCCGGTTATTTTGTCTTGTGCGTTGCTTGCTTTTGCAAATGTGCATGTTTGTAAATATGCATATAATATAACTACCTAATTTCGTAACATTTAAAATCGGTAAGATAGCTTGCGAAGACTCTATGATATGGGAGGAGAAATATACATTGTTATGACGAATAGACACGTCTGAATTGTTCTTGTCCAGACACTAATGTCTATTTGTTTATTTTACTATTTTGGGATGATGGGGGTTTCTTCTGTTCATACTATTAAATGGTTCTCTAAGTAGTTGAAAGTATAAAATTCTTGCAATTTTGCAAAACTTTGGCAGTATCCACACTGTTTTTGGTTGCTAAAAATGGCTCATTGCTGCTGCTACAGGGAAATTGCGTATGTTGTGGTGGGAAATTTTTAATTTGCACGTACGGGGGTCATTGTTTACAACAACAAAATTTTTCCTTGCCTAGAGAGCTATTTGTAAAAATAACAGGATCATTTGCCCGCAGATATTTTAGTATTGCTTTAAAAATTCTGGACGGTTTGTCCAGAAAGTAATTGTTTTATGGTCTAAATGAAGTTTTGTAATGGTGCATGGCAAAACACGAGCTGTAATTCCGAAGCTATAACATGAAATATTTTTGCAGTTTTGGGCTTAAACTGTAGCCCATTCCTAAATCTAATAGGTATTTTATGATTTGTTAAAAAATAACTTCGATTTATTTGATTTGAGACCATTGTTCACGGCCTTGTGGGTTGCGTAAGTTGACAACATAACACACGAGCTGTTAATGCTTCAAGATTACCTGGAATATAGTTTCGACTTTTGGGTTCATATTGAACCTTATTGATATATCTAACAGGTATTTTTTAGGTTGGTTTTGCTGTATTCACTATTAAATGCCTGAATTATTGATTGAAAATAGAATTTTGTCAAATCTGAATCTTGTCCTGAATCTTGTCCTGGCGACAATAAAATAAGCATTTGCTTGCTATGTTTTTGTCTAGGCAAATGGCAGAGTGCAATCAATGTCAGAATCGGTATCACAGGATGTGTGAGAGAATACCAGGTCAGGCATTCCATGACACAGATGTTGAATGGAAATGCTCCCACCGTCAGAATAAACCTAATAACTAGTATATTAAATAAGCAAGTAGGGCATTCCTGCAGAAGTCTGCAGGTTAAAAACTTCCCGGCAACCAGTATGCTCTGCTGGTAAGTTTGTTCAGGCGTTGCTATTATTTTCTATCAAATTGCGTTTCTATCTCTATCTCTACCAATATGTAACACGAACGTTTTTTCGTATTACATATTTCACATTTCACGTTGGCAAGAGTCAATAAAAAGTAACCAACTTCCCAACTTTGTGCAGCTTCGTAACTTTAACTCTTTAGGCCTGTCCTATCCTGTCCATTTAGTTGTGATCGTGATGTTATTAGACTGTTTCCGAAACACAACCTATGTCAGTAAGACGCCCGTTGGAGGTCTTGCACGAGCGCGGCCCGGGCTATCCCCCAATATCATCGGGCGTCTTGATGAAAATCTTTACACACTTTTGCAAAAACATCGGTCGTCATCAAGACCGGTGATTGAGACAAATTATTTCAAACTTGTAAGTTTTAAATCGAGTTCATTTTTATAGTTTATGGAAATTCAACATTCGATCTATCATTTCGAGGTAAAATGACTCTAATATGAAAAAATACGTTTTTTAAACACAGTTTTATTTTGTCAACTGTTTCCACGGAAATTTCATCACATGGTTCCGCTTTCAGACACTGGCCTAGCAAATCGTGGATATGTGTATCTTTTCGGGCAAATGCATAGAGCGTTCACAGCATCACAAACAATCCCATTGCTGCCCCTGAAGACTTCTGGAAATTGGAACAGACAAAGAAGAGCATAAATATTTATGCTCCCTATTACTTTATGCTCCCTGGGTTCCACTTTCCGAGAGTATACTGTAATCAATTGAGCAACGAAATTGCTCGGTAAACTCGGTAAGCCGGTCAGTAAATCTCGTAACGCACCAATGTTACGTTTTCAGTTCTTTAGATCGTGAGACATTCTGAAAGCTATCGTGTTTCTCAGATACGTCAAGAAATAGAGTAAAGCCGAGGAAATCAATGTTTTCAAGGAAGATTGCTTTGAAACATGTGATTGAAAAATATAATACCACAACGAAGCTGGCAAGCAATGCAATGCTGCGTTGATGTTATTTATAGAGACGTCATTTGTGGCAAATTTCCCTGGAATAATGAGGATGGTTCGTTTCAATGATTGACTTAAATTACTTAATTATGTCCCCGTATTCCTAAAAAAACCACTGTTAATAAGCACGTGATGAAATCATTTAACGTATAAAAATCAGTTACTTTGAAGATTCCCTGACGCTCATGCTCCTTCTTTCAACCCCACGTACAGTGGGTTAGCTCGCTACGCTCGCTTGTCTATCTATTATCAAGAAACATTGACTGATATATTATATTGATAAGTATGTGCTGATAAAACGATGTAGGGAAGAGCTCTCTTGTGCACTGAAAAAATGTCAGTTGTATAAAGAGAAAGTGAAAGTGGCAG
>RQOL01000554.1:43863-71339 GCA_013076295.1 Sanderia malayensis
TTTCTCCTCTGACAGGCGATCACGAACCAGACACCATTGCACAATCAATCGCTTATCCGCGATGTCAACTGTACAAAAAACAAAATAATAACACAAATAACAAAAATAATAAAATGCTGTTTGTAAAAACAGCACAGCAACCAAACTTGACACTGCAATTTTTAGGACCAACAGAACACCATAAATACGACAAAGCAGCTTAATCATAATATTGCACTCTTATGATCAAGCTGCTATGTCATTTCTTTATGGTGTAGGTGTACAATTTATCACCAACTTTCGCTCCCCAAAAAGTCAACAAAGATGCTCTTTTGTCGCAATAATTAGCATTGGTTGAAAAGTAAAAGCACTGAAATGTATAGTAAAAACGTTTAATCCAGCTTGAACCAATTATAGGTAAAGCAAACATAAATCTTCAAAAGACGTTACCATTTCCTGAAAGTTCGTGTACTCTTCTCCAGGGGAAATTTCCAGCTAGAATGTCCTCTTTAATCTTCTTCGTCATTACAGAACAAGGGTCATTTAACTGCAAGCAAGATTCGTATGAATCGATACAAAGCGATAAAGTTGCTTTTTCTTTTGAGATCAGTTTTCTCAAGACATGTCTCCATTTACTCCTGTCTAAACAAGAAGAGGAAAAGTACTTACGACACATGACAAACCAAAAACGTAAATGCTCCAGTCCCAGCGTTTAGATTCAAACTGTTACATGAATAAATCTGGGTGGGAAAGGGACCAAAACTATAATAATACAGGGAAAAGACTTCATGTGATAATGAATGTCACAAAATTATTCAAATCAGTAGATGCATCCGCAGAAGATGGTGGCTATTTCTAATTTTCGTTTTTCATTAAGGTTTTCTGAAGAAAGCTCTAGGAATAATTTCCCTAGTAACGTATTGAATTCTAGCAAGTAAGAGAATTGCTTTCAAAGCTCCCCAATAAAAACAAAGAGCTGACAAAACGGTGACCAACTTTGCAAAGGTGTCTATTTAATCGAAAAATTAGTTTGGCTTCATACCAGCAATCTTTTTTATCAAGAACGAATAATGCGACATATTGTAGCACATCTTCTCAATTTGTCTTTTGACCATGTCAATGATGCACATTATGAGTTCTCCATGTGCTGTATGGAAGCTGTCATCAAATGAATAGTATTTCTCACTTAATTGAGTCAAACGCGATACTCTTCCAGTTTTTGAAGATGGAATATCTTTAAAACGTAATTTGGAGATAAGAGGGACAGGCAACTGCTGAAGTTCCGGCAAAACTTGCACTTGTTGGTCTTCTTTCGACATCGCAGCTAGCAGGATGTATTCAGCCTTTTCACTTAACGTTGCATCCGTTTCTACTGAGTGATCCACTGAAAAAAAAATGAATTACTCTTATTACTATTATAAGTAATAAAACAATATAGGCATCAAAGATCAAAAGGCTCAATTCAGACACAATTCAGTGTGATTACCAGATGCCAAAAGCTTTATCTCTTCTATCCAAGAATGTACTTCCGCATCAGTTTCAGTTATACTCATTTCTTTAAAAGAACTCTCTATCTTTTCGGAGACAATCAGCAGCTCTTTGTTGGTCTACAAAAAAGGTCGTTAAACTCCTTAAAACAGTTCAAGTAACACAGTCCTTCATTTACAATTTTAACCGAAAGGAAACGCAGAAACAAGGTGTAACTATTCAATCATAATACTTAATCTTTTGAACTCGCGTTGAGTCAATTATGAAATCATGATTAAGTATATTTTGCAGCTTGAAAATATATTTATAAGCAATATAATAAATTGTACTAAAACCGCTCTTAATACGGAAGTACCAAAATTGCATCATCTTATAAATCAATTAATTTCAATTACAAGCAATTTTGTCAAAATGCTGCCAGGAAGCTCACCTTAAGGTAGCGGGTGCAGAGGTCTTTTGGTAGTTTCAATATTTTTCTTTTATTCCAGGCCATCATGAACTCTGTCAATGCTTCTTACTCTGTCTAAAAATGTATGAACAATATTTGATATTTCCGAAAGAATAAATAAGGTTATGTGCATATACTATCAAAAATAACGTGACGCACAAATTTTTTCAATAAAGTTTTTCATTTTCGATTCATACTTTCTCAGATCGCTATTTTCATTCCATGCTGACAGGAATTGCATGGTTGACGCAAATTGAAGTTACAATTCTCGCACAGGGGATCGTTAAAACATTAGGAAATAAACGCAAAACAGTAATGCTGAAAAGCATTCTACAATTCACTGAAAAGCAATAAAGATGTAACGAAGATTATTGGCATACTGAGCCAAAAAAATTTAGAATGCTGAAGCATCTAGACAGAATATGAGCGATGTTGCAGAGTCTTGTAAGAAAAAAACAAACCAAATATTAAATTCTTTAGGTTTATCTTCAGTGTTATGGTAAATGCAAACAAAAGCACCTCTAGATTCACTTACTTTCTGGCAGCATATGCTTTGTTGTGCTTCCTGTTCTCGATAAATAGCCGTTGACCTGTTCTGTTTCCTCTCCAGTAGATCTGCCCGCCCCAGTTTGCCATTCACCATCCCAGAGAACCTAGTTCAAGAAAATATAAAGATCATATGAATTCTAAAATGACAGCGCCAGCTAAGCTTCCCAGTGAACTACATAACCACCATCTAATTGCTGTCACCTTGTTATAACCAAAATAAATCGACAGATAAGACTGTTGTCAAAAAATATTACGAAAACTGTGGCATTGGGCAACTATGTATAGATCTCTAGCTTATCTATAATAACTTAAAGGTTGCATACCAAATCTTCAGTTTTGAAAAAATTACTCCTCTCAATGCATTCTTCACATACACGAAAGACACACAAAACTGTGCTAAATTAAAACAGTAGCCTACCTGACAGGAAGGAGCGTGTCCTTTTGCATGCATGATTGACAGGGCTGGCTTCATTTTTCCAGCTACTTCAGGTGCAACCTTCAGAACCCATGGCCAATATTTATCACACAACATCACAAAAGAAAAATTCCACATTTCTTGGAAGCAAGAAGCTTTTCTGCAAGAACAATGCATAACCATACAGCTCTCCTTGAAACATATTGACGGCTCTCTGACCAATGCTGTGGCGACATGAGACAATGTCTAGTCCAGTTTCATCAAGTGTTGAACGCTTGCGACCAATATTTGATGCCGCCTTCCAAGATGAGCTGCCGCAATCCTTATCACTGCTCTCCTGAAAGAAGAAAATCGTTATTTGAGGATTACTACGTTTTTTCACATGAATTATAAATAGTACCATAAGTATGGCAAACATTGTTACAAGAAGTAAAACAAACACCATTCAACATATTAAAGAAGATAGCGCAAGAGTAGGATTCATTTCTCCAAATAATAAATAGGTTAGAAACACATACACAGAAATGGAGACATCACTTAGGATTTCACTTACACAACAATAACACTTACACTAATAAAAGATTAAACAAGTAAAATGATTCTGTTGATGATGGTTAGGTCCCTTCATTGATCTCTCTCGATCATGATAAACCAGGTTTTTATCAAAAACATATAGATTTGCTTTTTTCCAACGTTTTTTCCGTGTTATACTAACAACCTAAGGGGACCATTATGGAAATAAGGTTAGCTTGACCTTTTAATGCTATTCCTGCCACTGTAATTAGGGGTGTTTTACTGTACATTTTTAACCTTGTATATTGTATTGTATCTGTTTTTACCTAATCTGTTTTGTAAAACTTGTAAATAGTGGCAAATGATACGTAGATACATACATACATATGTTGTGTTTATTGTACTATCACACATAATATGATCACCTTAGCATTCACTCCTCCCCTGTATTGGTATGTCTCATTCAAGAATTCGAGGACACTGTCATTTTCTTCAATAAAGGCATTTCCATAGTAGTTCTCGTTTCTTTTCCTGATAAACGAAATATATGTTGTATAAGCAAACAGTTACATCAGGCATTATGCGGTTGTTTGTACAACCTAGCGTGAAACCAAACGCATATTAAAGTAAAATGAATTTTATTTCATGCAGAATCAGAAAAGTATAAACAATAAAATGACCTGCAGGGAAATGGAATAAACTGAAATGCTACAGTCGTCACTCTCAGCCACATTTTATATTTTACTGCATAATAGTGGCAAGTTTAATGTTACCTTCCAGCATTTTTATAGCGATATAATTTACAATTGCCGTCCACATGGCAAGAGTGTTGAGATATTGTACACGGGGGGCAAACCATCCAATTTTTTCTGCTGCAGCTGTTCCAATTCATGATTCAAATATTTCCATTCTTTGAATGCTTTTGTGAATGTTTGAGAATGAATTTCTTTCAGCTGAAAAAATTCAATTATTGAATTTATCATTTAACTAACCAATGCGAGATTTTCCAGCAAAATATTTGGTAAATATATTCAATAAGACAAATCTTATGTGATAATTTTGTGACAAAACAAATCTCTAAAAATGCAGATAACAAAGATCCCTTAACTCGACCTACACAACCAAACTGTTATACACACAGACTAAAAGACAGTTTAACAAGTAAACAAAAGTACAAACAACCCTGTTTTATATGTACATAAAATAAATGATTTCATATTATTTGTTATAAAAAGAAAAAAATTATAAATACCCTTCCTCTCTCAGCTGAAATATCATTGAGCGATGACAGGAAAGCACTTTCAGAGGACCCTGGCATTCTCTTACTGAACGAATTCCACAATCTAAACACATCCTGGTCAAATAAGTATGTACACGCTTCTGGGCTACCAGGCCATAATCTGAACTTGATTAGGGTTTTCAGGTTAAATGGATCCCACTCATGACAACAAGATTTACATAACATGAAGTATTTCTTCAAGTCAAATCTACCTGCAAATGTGGTAACAATCCATTAAATTTTGATACAGGAAAAATTTCAATAATTTTTGTGAGGATATCACAATATTATAACAAAGACAAAATGGAAAACAAGTAGGCATGCGGACAAAAAAAACAAGGCATACCCTTAACAGTTACGATTATACAATCTTCATCAACAATTTGACATTCCAGCTCTGAACTTTTACATTTAGGACATTTCTTAGAATGAAGAACTGGTCTCCGATCTAAGAACAGAAATAAGTTATACACAAAAGAACAAGAAGCTTTGACACAAAAACAGCACTTATTAAAATCAAACATACAACCAGATTTGTGTATACAAAAAAAGCAGAAAAATTTATTCTTTCATCAATAGAAATAACACCCTGAATGTAAAAATTATACATAGCACTTTCAGCGCCTTACCAATGTGAATTATATTGGCACTGGCAGCATCTTTTGTTTCCGATGGAAGCAATGGTTTATAAAAGCCATCCACCCAGCCGTCTCTGTCATGCAAAGGAAATTTCTCATGCACAAGTTCATCACATGAAATGCACAAAAACTTTGAATCAGCACAGTCTAGGCATCTTATTTCTGGATTCTTCACATTGCAGTTTTCGCATATATTCAAAGACCCACTAAAAGATTCTATCTCTAGGGCACACTCTGCAATATAATTTCTATGTTTTTCCCACATTGCTGATGCTTTCTCCAATCTGTCTGTCCACTTAGATGACTCAGATTTGTCTTTTTGAGATAGTGTCAGCTTTTCACATTCAGAAATCATAGCTTTAAGGTCTAAAAGATAAATTCAATAACTCCATGATGCAGAAGTTACATCAAAAATGAAAAAAATGATTACAACTATAATCAAATTATAAGAATACAATTATAATTGAGTAGCAAAGAAAAAGACATGAAAGCACCATTAAAAATAACAAAATAGTAGCACAAGAATGACAGTCAATGTGAGATGTCATCAAAACAATTCTCTGACAGAACATTTAGCAATAAAGGAATAATCTATACAGCACAAGTTTGTAATGCTTTTAATTATTGTTATTTTTTGCAATATTACTATTATCATCATGATTATGATCATTTGCTCTTACTATTGTCATCATTACAACTATTAGCCTCAGGAAGAGACAGAACTACTATTACCAATCAAGAATAGAATTAAACCAGGTTATATTAGAACAAGAACCAGATTGCAGCAAAACAATTTTGTTTCAATAAAGCATACCTTTTTCATTATTCTCCAGTATATGCTCTGCATCTTTATGTGATCCTTCACTGTCAATTTCCATACACAATTGATGCTCTAAAAAATATTTAAAATATACTGTCAAAGATAGTTGCATCAAAGATTGGATTCTTTGATGAAAGAGGCTTTTTCAAAACATTTCATATTCACTGCCTGTTTTGAAATAGTTTCAAGCACCAAAAAACTAGTTGTTAAGCAAGGCACACTGTACACGGACTTGACATAATGAAAATCTCAAAAAAATACATCGAAACAAAGGGCCCAAACATTCCAGGAAAAAATTGTCCTACACATATGCTTAATATTTCCTATAGAAATGAAAGAGCATAACTGTTATACTGAAAATAATTGATACTTTTCAAGCCATTCCTTTATGAATTCAGTACCTTAAAGTAGGATAAAATTGAATAACAGCTGAAGTAGTACACAATCTTGTGGTTGGGATCTTCTTTCATAATCAATTGTTGTTTTCATTCAAACCTTAACCAGAAAATATCTGAGCATATTTTTACCTATGATGTGTTTTACTCAGGGAGATTAATTTAAAAATTAACCTGGGAATGAAGTTGTCATGTTTTCATTATTTTCCAGTTGAGACTTTTGCTTCTTTCTGTCACCATGTCTTCTTGGATTTGAAATTACTCTTTTACCAGTTTCTGAATCTCTTGCATACTCAACAACTATTTCCCTTTTCACATTCTTTTTCATCAATTTCTTTTTTGATGGCAGTGTCAATTCCAACACATCAGTGAGACAACGATCTGGATCTAGAATTCGACCTTTCTTGATTCTCCCACCTTTGGAAACATCTATAACAATAATCACATTTAACAATAAACCCACAAATAGTCTACAAAGTTTTTTATAACATCAGTGTATGAAAGTACACAGTTAGGCCATTAAGAGCTCACAAAAATAGTATAGGCCATCCACTTTAACACACAAAATGTAGTATTCCATGTGATTGGCAGCAAATTGTTTTTATTTTCACTTGGCAATCTGTGCCATTAAAAGCATACAGAATTCAAATTTTCCTTTCAATTTAGGTGAAGGTGAAGGTGAAATGGTTTTTTAGCGCCAGTCACTAGGATCTCAGTAGTAGGCTAACTGATCGAGACCTCAACCCTGGCTGTGATGCTACCGTGGCTGGGCTTGAACCCTGACCACACTGAGCTCTTGACACCACGGGTCAGCAGAGACTTCCACCCTGGCTGTGACGCTACCGTGACTGTGCTCGGCACGATGCCACAGCACCTTCAACCATCCTAGGTGTCAACCATGCGAGTAAATGCTGCCAACCTAAATTTGGGTCAACCTTCTTTGACCAAAGAAGAACCAGGCTTAAGTTTTATTATGTAGTGCCAATGTAATGTAGTGTTCCAGTAAGGATAAACAGGGCTATAGACCAAAACTATAGAGTTCAGATATTTGAACATCATTGACCCCAGTCTGGAATTCCTGTAACAACCACACCCAAGCTGAAATTTGAGCTGCACCAAAAGGGCACCTGTGCACAAAAAAGTTTCCACTCTGGGCCAAGTGCTCAAAAATTTGATAAGCAGAATGTCTTAGATGATAAAATATTTTACCCCTGTACAAATCAATGGAAACAGTGAAAATTAACAAAACATACAAATTATTGGATTTTCAATCAAGCCTGCAAACATCCAGATTGATATTGATTTAGGCCTAGGCTACCTTGTTTGTGTTCTTTCGTTGACATTAATTACATATACAGACAGGTATAACAATACCAAGTATTACTTTTCCCAACTGAGCATTGGATGAGACAAGAGCCGCATATTGGGCAGCTTTAGTATAACTATAAGTTCCTAATTTTGCAAACGTATTGGCTGACTTTCCACTCTGGCCTGTCACCCTGCCGGAATCTTCTTTTTTAGAAGGCAGGCAGTATCTGGTAGATGTAGATGTAGATGAAGAGACAGGGCTACGGCGTATTTTATTACTTGGACTTCTCTATTAAAAACAAAAGGAGAAATCTTGCAAAGCGGCCTAAAAAACTCGGACGAATAGCCCTAGCCCTAATCTCCGGACGAAACTGGTTTCCTTCAATTCAGGATAGGATAGTTTAAGCTCTCGATTACAAAGGTCAGTTTTCACAGTAAGATACTGGTACGGGAGCTAAGAATATGAAAAGTGGGTTGAAATCAATAAGTTTCCAGGCTCGTTGCTGTGCTGACTACTAGTCAGTGACTAGCCATTTAGTGACTGAAAAGGAATAGGCCATTTAGGCCGGTAGGTTGAGACAGGAATGCAAGGGATAAATTTCAAGTTAGAAAACTTACTTACCAGCAGCTGCATTATCCCTGTCCATTTCCAGTAAGCTAAAGTCTGAAGGTAGGTAAGGGAGTACCTAACAAAAATAAATCGCAACATAAGGAGTGTCCGAGAGCTGTTACCGGACTGCTGTGCATGGCATTGACTAGGCCTACCTGACATTTGCGTGCGATGTTTTGTTAAAACAATTTGTATTGAGTTGGATTTGATTGAACATTGCAGCCAATTTTTAACTCATATCATTAAAATCTGAGGGTAATGTGCATTTAACGATTATCGTTAAATTCTGCTGCGAGTATGGGTTGAGAATTGAGACCAATTCTATTACTCATGCTATGCAATGTTGTCTTTTTATGTACTCTACGAGTTGTGGCCGAAGGACAGGGATATTAAAAACTTAAAGGACTTTTCATTTGGTACTCGTGCTGCATCAGAAGCAGGCAGTCAACATCAGAATATCGATGCGCAAATATAATGGTCTTGGAGAATGACTTGCATATTTCTAATATTGTTATATATGCTGCCATAAAAGCCCCTCTTTTTGTTACGTTCCCATCTCTAATAAGCTTCTTTTTTGAGTTGAGATTTTGAATCAGGCCCCCCTCTCTGTTGAGCCAACCTCCCAGGGCTAAAAAGAGCTGTTTCTGTATTATTGTAGTTATCTTTACTTCAGGTGATACTGTGATAAGAGAAATTAAGGAAGAAACTGGCATCGAAGCTGGTGAGTCTGAGTGGTTGACTTTGATTCCATTTACTATAACTTCTTCCTTATGTTCCAGCTGTAATATCTCTCTGTTCTCCAATCCTTTCTATTTTCGCTGTGTCATTAGGAGCAAATGCTGCTTGCTTTTAAAGCAGTGCTATTCTCCTTTTATGTAATTTGGTGATGAAAGAGTTGCAATAAGAAATAAACACACAGTTCAGTTCAATGTCTGCCTTATTTTCATAGCAAATCAACTATTACAATTATAAGTCAATATTGTGATTTACTATTCTGATAAATAACCTTATAAATTGAGTTGCCTTATAAAATATTTGCCATTCATAATAAATACATTACTTTAAAACCTAGGATTATCTATATATGTAATTAAATAAATTTAAAGTTAAATTTAAGAAGCAGTTTGTGAGCTGCATTTCATTGTCTCCTGAGTTCCATCATAGATTTAATTTAGAAAAATGCATCTTTTTGTTTGCTTCATCTTTGGCTTTCTTTTCAATGACCAGGTTCTCGAGCTTCTTCTTTCTGATCGATTTGCATTCATTGCAGTTGGAGTCGTATCTCTTCACGTCACTGTTGCTTTGATGAGCTTCGCATAACTTGACTCTTTTGGCCAATGGCGGAATGCCAATTGCAATTTGTTTTGTTGTCGTGGAACTTATTTGAGCTTGTTCCTCCTTTCCACTTCTTTTTCTTTTTTTAGATGCCTGTAGGGAAACTTTAGATACGGTTTTCATAGCTTGGCTGGTCGCTGGAATGACACTGTTTGGCATTCTTTCCTTGTTTATGCTTGGCCCTCTTTCATTGTGCTCTTTCGTAGCCACAGGCCTTGCTGTTCTACAAGTATTACTGCTGAATTTTGGCGTGGCTGATTGTGAGATAATGGCTGGAACAGCTCTGTTGGTCGATGTAGCAGCAGTTTTAAATCGCTTATTATTTGCTTGATCAGCCATCCTTAATTTACTGGCATAGCAACGGATAAAGCCAGTGCCAAATGTCACTTGTGACATTCTTTTGGTTGTTCCAAAGTATCCTGTGTCTACTGCAACCTTTTTTGCATCGCTAGCATTGTCCTGCACCAAGCCCTGCCTTTTTGGAATTGGAATTAATGATGTAGTCTCCTTTGTCTTTGCAGCAGCATTTCCTTGCAATTGATGGCTCGCTGATTTAGTTGGCTTTGGAGGAGCTGGCTCTCTAAACGTAAGTGTTGCGTTGTCATTCTCAGCTTTCCGTTGTTTTCCAAATTGAATTTCAAGATCCTTATCCCTTCTGTATTCTGAAACTGGGATTTTGCTTTTTGCTTCATTTTTCTTTTTTGACAAATAGATTTCCATGATCTTTTTTGTGTTGGTATTGAACTCTTCTGCCACTCTTTTCCTTTGCATTTCTTCTTCTTGATCGGGCGATAACTTAATTCTTTTTGCTTCTGCTCGATGCTGTTGATAAACAACTCTTTTCTTCAAGCTGCCTTGCCTATATTCTTTGTACACCAAAGAAATTGATCTTTTCATCGACTGTGGTGCCTTGTGATTCATTGTCAACCTTTGATAATCTTCTGGCATCTCAGCTTCAGGTTCAATTAATTGCTTAGCTTCTTCGACTTTTGCATTCTCAATACTTGTCATTTGTTTTGATGACTGGCATTGAGAATCGCTTCTTTTTCTCGACCAGTATTCAGCAAGAGTTATTTTTCTCACCTGTGCTGAATGCACATTAGCATTGCCAGACGAAGAACATGTATCTTCTTTGTTTTCTGCCATAGAAGATAGCTTTGTTGGCGGACACCTCCTCTTTTCTGGTTTCTTTGATTTCTTTTCTTTTCGCTTGTTGTTGTTTCTCTGCAGACATGCAAGGCTGTCTTCTGAATCATTTAAGTATTCTTCCTCAAATTTTAGGCTTTCCATTCTGAATAGGTGAGATGTTCTGTCGTAGCATGCTTGTGCTTCCTTGTATGTTCTTGTTTTGCAGGAAGCAATTACCTCGGTCAGATCATCTCTTATCTCCAGTAGTTTTTTAGAGCATGTTCTCGTATTAAAATACGAGTTTCTATGGAATATTTTGATGTCTTCTGCCAGTCTTTCGACATCATCTTGTGACTAAAATAGATAATTTGTATTGCTTTGATACTGAACATAGCCCTAGATACTTTCACATCATTCGCCTTCTTGTTAACATGCATTAAAAATAGTGAAGAAATGCCTACCATCAATGTTATTCCATAAAAGAACCTGTCCCAAGTTTTCATGATCCTTTTGACATATGCTGCCAGGTCCAGAATCTTGTTCCGGACACTCATATGGTAGCTTGCAATCTATAAATGGGAAATAGTTGTACATAAGATCTACAGGTTGTTAAATGTCTAAACCAGATGACAGATTTGTAATTATAGATTATTTTTATTGTGCATTGGAATTAACTTGAGTTCATCATCTTACCATTGAATAAAGGTCTGCATGGTGCTCTAAGATCTCATTGACATGATCTTTGATCTGTTTTAGAGTAAGAGTTATATCAAGCACTTAAACTGAATGCAAAGAGAATTAAAAGGAACTATAAAAGTCAACTGGAGCCATGAAAATATGAAATATAATGTACCTTATTGAATGCAAACTTTCGATAAGTAGGCATTTGCATTTTCTTCATGTTGCCCTGCTGATCATCTCTGACTTCTGTCAGATCAGCCAATCTACTATAGAGGCAATCTAGAGAAACAATGCTTATGTATTTATTTATTTCTGTTCAACTGATGCAAGTGTAGAACTAGCTTCTGCAATAAGCACGTTTACTTGTTAAGCTGAGTGACCTGTTATATAGAGTTATATGTTACCTATATTAAGCAATAAGCTGTTAAACATTCTCCAAATCTTATTGCCATTAGTTCGTTGCAGATAGTAAAGCTAATAATTAAAAGTTAAAAAGAATATTAGTGATAATAATGACTCATAATAACATGGTAATGATCAATTCGTTAAGTTAAATAAAAAGTACTACAATTTAGGCTTAATGATTACAAATGATTGCAAATAAGTCAAATTGATTTTGTTAATCTGGGTGTTATGCTAGCTTGCTAAGCACTTTGGGATAGGCGTCAGACCTAGTGATTGGTCTTAGCAACAATGGCTAATTAATAATGGCGCATATCGCTTTCCATATTTTTATGAAATTATTTCTACCAATAAATACTTCTACATATTAAAGTTCTGGTTTGTGTTTGGTCAGTACGTTTCTTAACAATATAAATACAAGCTATTTCGTTATTTCTGTGAAAGTTTTAAGAAACGCTTCCGTGTTTTAGCAAAAAGCAATCTCTTTTTTTCTTATAAGACTTTAAAGTTACCGAAAAACGTGAAATTCTTCGCAGCAAAGGTTGAAGGTGGGTCGGTATTTTCCAACAAGTTAACGGAGAACAATATGCTCCAGTTTTTGGTCATTCATTTCGTACAAATGTTCATGTGCAGAGAAATGTTCTTTAAAATTTATGCCAATGTTTGTTAATCAATTGATTAGTCCTACCTTCTCCTCGGCATAATATTGTGATGGTTTTTCAAGCGAAGCTTTGAATTTAGCGATCGATTTTCGAATGCTGTATTCCATCTTCAAATTTCGACTTTTGATGTTCAATTTATCCCAAATAAATGGAAAAATTTATTGTTTAGCGATTGAAATTGAATAGGGTCTCTCCTGTGTGCACTTTGGAAATTGCGAAATTGCAACTGAATTTGTGATGGTTGTTTATCTTATATATCTATAGCAACATTATTATTCATTTGACGTCATAAACAATGAAATGCTGGTATGGTTTATGGCCACACTGCGACAACCGCTGCTTAAATTCACAACACAAATCATGCCTTGCGAGATTTTTACTGAATTTTTTTTATACAATTTTGCCTACGTTATTTTTGGGAGAAAACCTAAGAACCAAAGTTTACTTTTTTTATATTCTTTATCATTAAGCATTATATAGTTGATGAATACTTTTAAATAACTGTTTGCTTTCGTAGAATTCAAAGCATTGTTGACATTTCGACAGCAACATGGTGTGGTTTTTAACATGTCCGATCTGTACTTCATATGTCGCCTTCAACCTTTGACATTTGACATCAAGATATGCGAAACTGAGATTGCCAAATGCGCATGATTACCACTTGATTATCTGTTCCAATCCAAAGACTCAACACCGTTTACAAGGCGTGTCGCTGCGCTGGCTTTATCAGGTTTGAAAAATGGCTATTGTACCAGAGCGAATGACTAGTTGGATTCCACCTTATGATAAAACATTCAATATTTTTCATAGACCTTTAAAACCTTAATCTTCTCTTATTCATCACATATGGATCTTGCGTATGTGTTAGCGTGTTCACTGACCCATATATATGAAATGGTTACCCCAGAAATGAAACCGATTCTATTACTCATGCTATGCAATGTTGTCTTTTTATGCACTGTACGAGTTGTGCCCGAAGGACAGGTATATTAAAAACTTAAAGGACTTTTCATTTGGTACTCATGCTGCATAGAAGCAGGCAGTCAACATCAGAATATCGATGCGCAAATATAATGTTCTGGGAGAATCTGGTACTGGTTTGTGGGACTTAAAATTGGCCCACGGCTCTAGCCCCTGACATAAAACTTTGAACACAAGATAAATCATAAATGAAACACATGGTTATGACTGAACATAGCTACTTTGCATATATGATTAAAAACGCATGCTGATATTAAAAGTAGAAACTTGTAAAACCTTGCAATAAATATTAAAATTGTCACACTTGAAATTCAAGTGGATTAAAATTTCAAAGCGAGGTTGCACTGCGCCGCTCGCACTCAATCAAAAAAGTGACAAAAACTTTTAGTAGCCTTTGGCTTTTAAAATTGCTTTCGCCTGCTATTCTGGAGTATTCTACCTGGAGACCTGCCTGAATGTTTTAGGTATTACATGATGAAGACTTTTATTTTTTAAATTTTCTAGCTGTAGCTTGAACATTCGCTGATAGTTAGCTCTATCAATCAACGATTTGGTGCTTAGGCCCAATTGGCCTTGAAGAGTGGGCGTGAACCAAGAGAGGAGTCACGCAAGTTCGTCACCGAAGTCATATCCTTTTTAGAAATCATATATAATAAATGGATATGGCAACAAGACGGCCGCTGCAGCGATGTTCTAGCCAAATATCGTCCTTGAATGGCTACAATTTAGAAAGTCACGGGTCTCTAAATCTTATAACCATGAAAAAATGTCATTGTACCTCTAAGAAGAAAAAGGACCTTTAAACCCACAAGCGGAACATTTCTTTGCCTTCTCGAGACCAATGTAGTGGAAGTAAGTTTTAAAAACATGGCTGAGTCTGGAAAGAAACACGTGTTTGTGGTTTTATATTAGATCTTTCTTAGAGTTGTTGCAGAAGATGAAGATGAAGACGAATTTGCTGGAAGTTTATCAGGTCTAATAATTTGTTGTAATATGGTCTAATAATCTAATAGCATGTGAAATATTTTGTCTTTTTCAACTTTTTGCATTTTTTCCTTCCCTCAAATTCATTTCCTATTCTATTCATACATTGTTCATTCATTCCTGCATTTATTTGTTAATTTGTTAAGTCATCCATTCCCTTGCTCATCCATTCATCAATCTGTAATCAACAACATTTACTTACCAACTTTTATCGTATTATCTTTCTTTCATCTTCCTAGAATACCTCAATATCTGCAAGGCAGATGGAATGAGAGGAATATTTGTGTCAATACCATTAAAATACCTTTGGGCGATACCATACGTGAGTTTGTCAGGCTTCATGCCATCATGCAATAAATGATTACATAATGATGATGAAATGGCTGCCAGAAGATGAAGAAAATAAAATTCCCCAATAAGCTTTTCACACTGTTGGTGTACCAAGTAGGTATTTGAAATATGTTTGTTAGCGTAATCTTATATCAATGTTGCAATTGTATCTATATTAGCTTTGCTTTTTGCAAAGTTGTATACTTCTAGACAAGGTTTTTCAATGAAGCGTTCAGGTATATGAATTATTTTGAACTAATGGCTTAATTTTGAATCATTTTTGCTCAAGGCATGGTACCTAATGAAGAAACACAGGAAGCACTCGTTGTTGACAAAGGAAAAGTAGGTATTTTAATTGAATATTATTAAACATGGCCTAGTTTTCATTCACATAATTTGGTTTTATATCTGTAATGACATTTTATTTATTTAACTGCTACAGCTTTAGCATACATATATTGCAGACAAATTTAATAAAAATATGTCATGTCAGATAAAGAAATGGAAGTTTCCTTGTGGCTTTGCTGAACCAAATGAAGATATCGGGTAAGCATGAATCTTTCTTTATTCTTGTTTCCTGGAAGATTGCATGCAAAACCTTTCACTTATATCATGTGAAATATAAATATCTGATAAAAATTTCTTGCAAGACTTTGCATATCACTTATTTATTTCTAATATATGTATATATCTTGGCATAAATCCCCCTTTCTATTAGGTTCTCTTCTCTAATAAGCTTCTTTTTGAGTTGAGATTTTTAATTCGCCCTCTCTATTGAGCCTCCCTCCCAGGGCTAAAAAGAGCTTTTTTGGTATGATTGTAGTCATGAAGTTATCTTTGCTTTAGGTGCTACTGTGATGAGAGAAATTAAGGAAGAAACTGGCATTAAAGCTGGTGAGTCTGTGGGAATGATTTTGATTTCATGATTAAAATGGAATTTTGCACGTCAAAACTTGAACGCTAATAATGATCAAAAATTTTTATCAAATTTGTGTTTACTTGAAAATATCGCGATTAGCCACTGGTGAGAGAATTTAAATCGGTGAAGTCGAGGTATTAAAAAACTGTTGTCCGCGATCAAATTTTCCCATACCGACATGAAACTGATTGGCGGCAAGGACTCCTACCTGTCCTAGTTATCCTAGCTGTCCTACCTGTCCTACTTATCCTAGCCGTCCTAGTTGTCTTAGCTGTCCTAGTTATCCTAGTTGTCCTAACTGTCCTAGTTATCCTAGTTGTCCTAACTGTCCTAGCTGTCCCAGTTATCTTGACTGTCCTAGTTATCCTGACTGTCCTAGCTATCCTAGCTGCCCTAGCTGAATCTATATTATTATCCTCACATAACATAACATATATTTTACCATTAGACAAGAATTTGAGTTTTTTTGAAGAAAGTCAGTTTACAGAATACAAACATCTCATTCATTTAACTCTCCCACCTTCCCGCGCTTTTCATTGATTTGAATTTTTAAATTGTTTGCTGAGATCAAGCATACGATGTGCATACATCAAAAACGCAAGATAAGATGCGACATTTTCAACTTTCAAACTTATGATTTCAAGCATATAAATTTACATATGGCATTTAGACGAGATAAAAACATCCAAGACACGCTTGTTCGTTCCAACCTTTCGTCCTCTCCTTCATCTGGTACTTTTCCTTGTAATCACGGCCTCTGTCAAACCTGTAAACACACCAACCCATCAACGGCTATCACCAACGGAAACAAATTCTTCAACATTAAATGTAACTTTACCTGTTCTTCAACCTCAGTTATTTACTGCATTATTTGTAAAAATTGCAACATCCTATATATCGGCGAAACATCCAGACAAATAAACAACCGTTTTGGTGAGCATCTCCGCAACGTTCGCAACAAGGTACATCTTAAAGAAACACATCGAAATGATCCTGACTCCAACATCGCCAAACATTTTAATTCTCCAAACCATACTACTGATGACATGACAATACTTGGCCTCATCTACGCACCAACTGACAGTCTAAAGGAAAACTTTTGGAAAAAAATCATATTTGGCCTTGGCACACTCTTCCAGCTGGACTTAATAAACAGTTTTCTTATCTATAATTATATATTAATATGGACGCTTTACTTTATGCCTATTTATTAAACATGCTCTTCTTACGTCATACCTCTTTTTAATTCTATTTATCGTACGCCACATTCTATTTCTGTTATTTGCAACCGTTTTTCTTTTATTTTTATTACTTGATAACGGGTCAAGCCCGAAACGTTGTACTAATTTTCAAAGTGACTGTTTCTTTATTCATCAATTTGTTTATTTGCATTTATACAGTCGCACACGCAACCTGGATATTTATAAATTTACGTACGCCTTTTCAATATCCTTCACTCATACTCTCCCCCCTTTTAGAGCTCCGGCGCATCTCATTTATTTGCGTTGAAGTTGGGTTGGCCTAAATGGTCTGAAATATTTTGTGAGCTAAAACTAAATATTTTATAAGCTTTTATGAGCTAAAAGCTTTAGCTACAAAAAGGATGATCAGTAAAGTAATGGCAGTAGAGATACACATCCAAATCATGGGGAAAGCATGTGGGGCGGACGCGGATAGTCTTCATAGGGTGGGCGGATAGACTTGATAGGGTGGGCGGAAAGGAGAGTGGGCGGATCGCTAGGTGGGCGGATGGTCTAGAAAACGTCCTAGCTGTCCTAGTTATCCAGTTTGGACACCTTGTTTAATTATTGTTTTGTTCTTGTTATTTCTAATTTTCAACGTTGTCATTTTTCAAACAAAATTTCATAACAGTAGGTTTCGCGACCAGAAGTTTTAAAATCACAACTGCTCAAAAATGAGTCAATATAATTGCAAAATATTTTTGCACAAGATACCTTTTGAGCTAAATTTGTACGGTAGAAATCCCCGAAAGTTGTTTGTTAAGATCAATTTTGTACAAAATTATGTGTTAAAGGGGTTACATTTTATCTATCTATCTATCAAATAATGTACAAAACCCAAAAATTGGGTATTACGCGCAATTTTTTTAGTGACTAGATGATAAAATATGTTACTTTTTAGGAAACTATATACTGCTAGAGATTACAAACGAAATGCAACTGGTTGGTGTAATGGAGAGAAAATACGAAGTTTTAAGTTTTAGAGTAAATGGTTATAATGGTTATAACGTTTGTGGTTGTAATGAGCCTGGCTATTTACATGTAGATGTACATGTGAAATAATTGCTGTCGGAATACCAACCGAAGCTCTATCACAATGTGCAATGTGCGCGAAAAAGTGCATATAGCTACAGTGAACATTAATGTTAATCTCAAGAAGTTGAGCGTTAAGCATACCGGCCCGGATTGCTTGAGTAGGAATAAGCTTTTACGGTCGCTGAAACCGATTGGCTGTGCAAATTTCGGCCGATACACCTGGCAGTAATAACCGGACTGGTTATACTGCAGACTAATGACGGAAATCATAATTTAAACTCAAAAAACAATAAAAGGGGACAGGGTGGGTGGGAGAAGTCAATCCTTGTTCTATGCGCTAGGCCTTAGAATGATTGTTGCATCTGAACTTGACACGAACATGCCTTGAATAAATTGCATTGCCAAGAGATTACCGACGTCAATATATTTTGTTAGGTTTGCTTAACCACACCCTTGTGGGATCATGTTGATGGACATACACATTCTTTCGCAGAGGCAATTTCTATCGCACATTAATTGTTGTTAAATTGCATTTAACACCTATTAATTTATTGCAGGTCTTCACGACCGACCTACAAGTAAATATCACGACAAATGCACATAGTAAAGATAAGACCTATATTCATTATTTGCTGCCGGTACTGACATAAAGCCATTGATAATCAATACAGATTATAATCTATAAAAAGCAGACATTACACTATTCAGAAACTTTGTGTACAAGGCCCGGTGTCAATGCAGTTGATGGAACCATTTTGGCTATGATGCAACTGAAACTAAAACCCTTAAGCTTTTCAGTGTAGGGCTATTTATGGATATAAATCCTAAGCGCCCTTGCTAACGGCATCAACAAAAAAATAAACGTTGTATATTTTATTAAATTCCAAGAACCTGTAATGAACACCTTTCAGTGGAATATCAGTAGAGAAACCAATGAATATCGTGCTAAAACATAGACGTTCATTGGAAAATTATAATTTGATTATCTATGGGATACCAAGAAAAAGCCCAACGACCATGGGAATGATGACCATTTTTCACTCACTCAAATGTACTGTTTTGCGGTATCAGTAGCAAGCTTGTTATGAACAATAATGAATGCTTTAGTAACGCAATGATTGGAAAAAACACATTCGTTACAACTCCGATTTTCCAAAGGTCACAGGGTATTTGCACCAATGCAAATAAACACGGCGGCCGTAATTGGTTTCTTATTGAAACAGGACATAAACGTCCTCATTTGGCTAGCTGACATCCTTTTCATTAGCGTCACGGCATCCCAACTAACCAGTAACAAAATTGAACAATGTCATCTGTCAGGCACAAGAGATTCATGTAAAAAACATGACAATGTAACAACATAATAATGATAGAACGACAGAACACCCAAAGGGGTTAACAATTACGTGTAGCACCAGGCAATGGTATGGATGGAGTAGCATTTAAGAACAGTTAAAGTAATATCCAAAAAAAGGAACTCCTTCCTGTAAGTTTACGCATAAACAGTATGCTCTTCATCAATTCAACCACATGCATGACAATGCCGATCCCGTTGGAATAAATCAGGTATGCATTGCATGTAAATGTTGCAACAAGAAACTGTCGGTACATTGCATGTATTCTATTTGCAAATAAGTACTTACAGAAACCTTGTTTGTGGTTACAAATTGGAGCGGTGGTCCTCGACATAATCAACGGCATAATTTGATTCGTGACACGCATTAGTTAAACCCCCGAAACGGGGGAACATAATGTCATTTCATTGAGGGGTGGGGTGTAATACACCCATTGACGCCTTTTTCATTTGCAAAGAAAGGAGATTCACAGACTTGTATGCCCTCCCAAAAACAACTCCACTTCACCTCCAGCATTGAGCTTCTTTATAATACCCTATTTCTTGTATTCACTGCAGTGAACAACCATACTTCATAACCATGCGTGACATTTCCACGCAAAATGGTATTCTCGGTGTTCTTGGCTCAAGCAGACTATGGACGAGGCCAAGCAGAGAGCAATATCTGTCCATGTATTTTAAAATGTTGTGCGAGGAGTGCAGGCAACTACCAGAGCGCAAGCGCCTCTATCCAGTAACGGTTGATTTGCAAGGATCATCTTTATGTAGTTTCCATCTTTCTCAAGCTCTACACTCCTGCATGTGTTTTATAAACCACTGTTTTGCAATGAAATAGCATTACGAGGGCACCAAGGTTAAGAAAATTTACCAATAGATTATCATACTCGTCTTAACTTGTTTCATTGCAGGAATTCGGCCTGCACACATACAAACATCAAGGTGCTAACAGAACTTTGTCGATCCTTTCCGGCAACGTGCAACTGGTAGAAGAAGGAGGAAGTCTGGCCGTTCTTCCCCCCAGTGAATCCCCTTTTAAAGTGATAACGGACAAACAGCCCATTTTTCAGATGCCATTCCAAGGTGAAGGCTCATTGCTACTATGCCTTAAGCGGCAGCAAAGATTCGACAATATCTATTTACATTTATAGGTGATTTGGATAATGGTGAAGCCCTTGTGGAGATCCTGCAAATCCAGGAGAGAGTGGTGGGAAAGAACAACACCATATCTACTATCCTCATGCTTGGAGGCATTTGCTTTGGCATCCATCACAACACTCTAGACATGGATGTGCCGCCAGTTTTGGCACTGGGGCACCCAGTCTCTCGTAAACGTCGGGCAATGGAAGTGGGTATGGCACTGCTTGGTATGCTAGAGAGTGTTGGAGGTAATTTTATAGTGAAATATTTAATGAAAAAATAAAATCCACAGGACCATGCCATATAAATTTACATGCTATACAAAGCAGTTGATGTTGCTTCATTTTATATTATCCCTATTGCAGGTTGTACAGAAGCTGGCATGCTGAAACTGTTGGAAGAAAGCAAAATGCCCATCTGGGATGACTGTGATGACCCAGCTATTTTTGAGAAAGTCACAGTGCATGTTTTCAACAAAGTATGCTTTCTATGCTGTATATTGTTTGATTAGTCGTTTGGGTATTTATTGTTCTTTGGCTGTCTTTAATATACAGTGTCTTATTATCTAGGTTCGGCGTGTTGTGGAAAACAGCATGTCAAAAGCACAAACAACGCATATATCGTCACCATGAACCCCGATTCCTTAAAACTTGACCGCCTTAGTAAAGAAAAATTGCCAGGTACATTGCTCACTCCATGTATAGATAATACCAATTTATTGTAGTGCTACCACTTGCTCAAAATTTGTTGCTGATTCAGGACCTGTAAAAAATACTAAGTGTAGGATTTTATCTGATAAGAGCACAGATATCATATGGAATTATATTGATGCAAGAGTGTTGCTAACATGTTACTTCACCTCCTTTAGATTCTTCTCTCGTCTGGGTGTAATCCCATTCCTAAACATTGATGATAAAATGCCATTGGCAGATGCCATGTCCCAGGAAAAGGATTTCCGAACAGCATTGAAAAAAGTACACAAGTCTGCTAGTGTCACCCTGACATTGCATGACGAATTGCAGAATGCAGTGGACAATGACTGGTTGGCAACTGTCACATCCATGGTGGATGAAAGCATGCTTTCCAAAATGTATGACATCCGCACAAAATCCAATATGTATTGCTCTTCTTTGCAGCTACATTGGTAAGTATGCTCAGTTCATAAAGATTCTGCAAAGCAAGTAAAGGGATATTGCTGATGATAAAGAGGAAATGTCACATAATTATTATATTTTGTTGCAGATAATAGAGAAATGTGGAATGGATGTTGATGGCTTCCACGCAGACCTATCCACGTGGGTGACACAGTTGCTGACACCATGTCTGGTCGAATGTAGAGGTGCAGAACAATCTGCACAAGTTGATGATAATGAAGGCAACAAGGTTCTGTCATTGCTCTTTGAAAAAGCCCTGCATGATATTGCAAAGGTACAACATGTGATTACCTGACCAGTATTATGTAAATGTTCCATAAATAATTTTGTATAACTCAATGTAACAGTGAATATTGATACATACCAATTTACAGGCTAAAACTGTCATGCTCCTGGCGACCAATGTCATGTCAAGGACCAAAAAAAGTGGCACCAGATGCCAGCGTAAAAAGGCAATTTATGTGCCAGGTGCAGTTGAATTTCTGCTTCAATGTGGTGCTATCAGAAGTGAGGTGGATAGCAAATGTGCCCTGAAAGCACTGGCAGAAAAATCAGACAAGCCTTGTGCCAGAGTGAAAGTTGATTTGCCACATCGGCAAGTGTGGGGTTGCCATTACTCGCATGAAATTTTGCCAGTACAGCTGCTGGAAAAACTCAAGGATGGTAAGTTACCCTGCTATTCAAACTGGAATATTGCAGGAAGTTTTGTTAGTTTATTGTTTGTACTAATATTGCATTCTTTAACACCTGTAGCGTGGTACACTTCTGGTGAACAACAGCCCAGCTTACACGAATCAAATGGAACGGCAGCTGGCAAAAAGCAAGATTTGCCATTGTCAACTGGAGGTGCTGAACCCCTGTTCGGTTGCACAGGATTTCTGGTGACAGAGTCTGCAACAAAAGGTAACTGATTGTGCTGATTAGTAATAGAATATATAATCGTATATAGATGTCTTTGCAATTCAGTAGAGAATTTGGTTTAATCTTTAGAAGGGCGGGAGATGAGAATAACGTTAGAAAAAATGATACTGCAGACAACCAAACAATTCAAGAAAATCTGCATGCCTTCCTCGATAAATGGACCCAGTAAATTGATGGCCAGAGTGAGCGGATAAAAGAAAACGTTTACGATGAGGTCCGCAAATTAACTTATCACATAAATAAAGGATGTGGAGTGCACAAAATGCTCAATTCTTCGATATTAAGCAACATCTCCACCATTGGGCCGGAAATACTCCAAGCATTATTGGTGGTGATATTTTTTCACTATAATGCAGCAAAAAAGGGTTTCAAACACAAATGTAACACCAAAGTACCACTTTGCAGACCAGTAGCACCAAAACATAACGCTTTGCCTGATAAATCAAGTGCCCATGATATGTGTATGCACTTTTTCCAACAAACGAAGGTTGTTGAAAAACACATTCTAGATTCAACTGCGCAACCCAGCACTGAGAAAGAACATTTTGATACATCTGCCATATCCAAAGCAGTAAGGAAGCAAGTACTAAGCATGTACAAAATGCTTACCAACATCAAAGAAACATGCGAAAAACGCTCTGTCAATATATTTGATCTTCTAATGCTGGCTTTACAAAATCTGACCGTATTATTCGCAAATTATGCTTCAACAAGAAGGTTGGATAGGACACTAGGTAGCTTTGGCTAGAAAATACACTTAGTGAGCAAAGGTATTGCACAACCGGATGAAAAATGGCGTCTAGAAGTGGCCCTAGGCCTGAGCAAGAAAATTTACATGACAATATAAATATACCAAACGGGTTTTAATAGCGAATTTCTTTAGGAGAAATATACTCAAAATTTCATAAATTTTCAAATGAAAACATAATTTAAACTATATCATATTGTTTTACAATAATATTAAAAGAAAACTGCGAAGAGGTCCATGATTACGGTGGCCCAAAAGTTCACGGCAATATCAACTTGCTCACGGCAATATCAATTTGCTCACGGCAAGTTCAACTTGCTCACGGCAATTTCAATATACACTTCCGTATATGTATCCACAAATACAATTTCTCTCTTGCCCCTCTTCGAGATCATTCTCCTCGTCGTATTTGTCATATTTCTACAACCCTACTGGACCTTTCCCACTGGTCGTTGTATCTAATGCGCTTCTAATACTCTGCCACTCTAGCTGATCAGCTTTGCGCGCCACATTTATCACAATCTCTTCTTTCTACATACACTTTACTGGTGCGAAAGAGCCCATGAAGGTGCTGGGGGGCCTGAGATCATGAAAGCGTACTATCATCAAACCCCCGAAACGCTGATCCAGGTTGATAGCTGTAGATTCGCACACATAAACATTTTTCTACTACAATGCTTTCTTCAAACCATTCATTTCATTCTTTTCAAATAGACCTATTGCCAGTACTCCCCACTTGTACTTCATGTGCTCTCTGATTAACAATCTAGATCACGGATGCGTATTGCTTCCTATTGGTCTGCATGGCTGCAACTACCCTTTACATTTTTTCTTTATTTACAAACATTATTATTATTTTAATCTATTATTTACCTTATATTATTTGATAGCTACACACAATTTCTTAATGACTGACGATTATATTCCACCTTGTTTCTTCTAAGGTTGTATTGTTTGAGCTTTCGTTTCAGCAAGGCTAAGATTTATGTTGTAATCTGTTTTCATCATTTCACAAATCTGTTAGTACTCGTGTCCTTTGTAAAATAGCGATTCCAGTATTACTCTTTCGTTGTCCGCCATCTTTTCAAACAGCAATCGGAATTTAATAGAAGCCAGTGTTGGCAGTCATCTTAAAGCCCACGGAATTAATAATTATACGTGAGCAAGTTGAAATTGCCGTGAGCAAATTGATATTGCCGTGAGCAAGTTGAAATTGCCGTGAACAAATTGATATTGCCGTGAACTTTTGGGCCACCGTAGATACCAGCATAAAATTTTGTGAAGAAATTAGATGCGCTCAACGAGAAGTACTGATTAGTAGGAGACGATAAAAAAACCATATATAAACCATGTGTTCTTTACTTCGAGTGACTCATATCATAGACAAAACAAAACTATCGTGTTACAAGTAATCACGTGATCGTACGATCTATTCATATGTTAATTACAAACGTATTACGTAATAGGCCTATCCAGAAATATTGTCAGATGTGGTCTAAATTCGGTATAAAACAATGAGCAGACCCTCCTCTCCTCTTCACACACAAATTATCATCCAGATAATGTGCACAATTCGAATCTAACAGCCCTAACTATTATCAATGACAAAAAGATACTTACTCATTGAGACATTTCAGCAACTGACGACATTTCCTGTTCACTAAATCATTAAATTATCAAAGCACGTTATAAAAGTTAATCACATAAACTTTGAAGTTGGCAAGCGAAATAAAGATAAATTAAATGAAATGGTCTTACCACGCATGCGCAAATTCCCCCTATTTAAAAAACAACATTCGTTCGTTGAACCTTAAATTCTGCGATGTTTCTTAACTCTTCTTTCCTGGTGCTCTTTCGTAGCCACAGGCCTTGCTGTTCTACAAGTATTACTGCTGAATTTTGGCCTGGCTGATTGTGAGATAATGGCTGGAACAGCTCTGTTGGTCGATGTAGCAGCAGTTTTAAATCGCTTATTATTTGCTTGATCAGCCATCCTTAATTTACTGACATAGCAACGGATAAAGCCAGCGCCAAATGTCACATCTTGTGACATTCTTTTGGTTGTTCCAAAGTATCCTGTGTCTACTGCAACCTTTTTTGCATCGTTATCTTTGTCCTGCACCAAGCCCTGTTTTTTTGGAATTGGAATTAATGATGTAGTCTCCTTTGTCTTTGCAGCAGCATTTCCTTGCAATTTATGGCTCGCTAATTTAGTTGGCTTTGGAGGAGCTGGCTTTCTAAACGTAAGTGTTGCGTTGTCATTCTCAGCTTTCCGTTGTTTTCCAAATTGAATTTCAAGATCCTTATCCCTTCTGTATTCTGAAACTGGGATTTTGCTTTTTGCTTCATTTTTCTTTTTTGACAAATAGATTTCCATGATCTTTTTTGTGTTGGTATTGAACTCTTCTGCCACTCTTTTCCTTTGCATTTCTTCTTCTTGATCGGGCGATAACTTAATTCTTTTTGCTTCTGCTCGATGCTGTTGATAAGCAACTCTTTTCTTCAAGCTGCCTTGCCTATATTCTTTGTACACCAAAGAAATTGATCTTTTCATCGACTGTGGTGCCTTGTGATTCATTGTCAACCTTTGATAATCTTCTGGCATCTCAGCTTCAGGTTCAACTAATTGCTTAGCTTCTTCGACTTTTGCATTCTCAATACTTGTCATTTGTTTTGATGACTGGCATTGAGAATCGCTTCTTTTTCTCGACCAGTATTCAGCAAGAGTTATTTTTCTCACCTGTGCTGAATGCACATTAGCATTGCCAGACGAAGAACATGTATCTTCTTTGTTTTCTGCCATAGAAGATAGCTTTGTTGGCGGACACCTCTTCTTTTCTGGTTTCTTTGATTTCTTTTCTTTTCGCTTGTTGTTGTTTTTCTGCAGACATGCAAGGCTGTCTTCTGAATCATTTAAGTATTCTTCCTCAAATTTTAGGCTTTCCATTCTGAATAGGTGAGATGTTCTGTCGTAGCATGCTTGTGCTTCCTTGTATGTTCTTGTTTTGCAGGAAGCAATTACCTCGGTCAGATCATCTCTTATCTCCAGTAGTTTTTTAGAGCATGTTCTCGTATTAAAATACGAGTTTCTATGGAATATTTTGATGTCTTCTGCCAGTCTTTCGACATCATCTTGTGACTAAAATAGATAATTTGTATTGCTTTGATACTGAACATAGCCCTAGATACATTCACATCATCCGCCTTCTTGTTAACATGCATTAAAAATAGTGAAGAAATGCCTACCATCAATGTTATTCCATAAAAGAACCTGTCCCAAGTTTTCATGATCCTTTTGACATATGCTGCCAGGTCCAGAATCTTGTTCCGGACACTCATATGGTAGCTTGCAATCTATAAATGGGAAATAGTTGTACATAAGATCTACAGGTTGTTAAATGTCTAAACCAGATGACAGATTTGTAATTATGGATTATTTTTATTGTGCATTGGAATTAACTTGAATTCATCATCTTACCATTGAATAAAGGTCTTCATGGTGCTCTAAGATCTCATTGACATGATCTTTGATCTGTTTTAGAGTAAGAGAGTTATATCAAGCACTTAAACTGAATGCAAAGAGAAATAAAAGGAACTATAAAAGTCAACTGGAGCCATGAAAATATGAAATATAATGTACCTTATTGAATGCAAACTTTCGATAAGTAGGCATTTGCATTTTCTTCATGTTGCCCTGCTGATCATCTCTGACTTCTGTCAGATCAGCCAATCTACTATAGAGGCAATCTAGAGAAACAATGCTTATGTATATATTTATTTCTGTTCAACTGATGCAAGTGTAGAACTAGCTTCTGCAATAAGCACGTTTACTTGTTAAGCTGAGTGACGTGTTATATAGAGTTATATGTTACCTATATTAAGCAATAAGCTGTTAAACATTCTCCAAATCTTATTGCCATTAGTTCGTTGCAGATAGTAAAGCTAATAATTAAAAGTTAAAAAGAATATTAGTGATAATAATGACTCATAATAACATGATAATGATCAATTCGTTAAGTTAA
>RQOL01000555.1:0-27456 GCA_013076295.1 Sanderia malayensis
CAAAAGTGGGAAGTCAAGAAAAGGGAAGTCGCTGAAAGCGGGAAGTCAAGAAAATGTGGGAGGTCATCAAAAGTGGGAGGTCATCCAGAGTGGGAAGTCCAGAAAACGTGGGACATCATCAAAAGTCAAAAATTAGCAGGACAAAAAATTGGGATGTCATCGAAAGCGGAAGTCAAGAAAAAGTGGGAAGTCATCAAAGGTGGGAAGTCAAGAAAAGTGGGAAGTTGTCAAAAGAGGGAAGCCATCAAAAGTGGGAAGTCACCAAAAATGGGAAGTCATCAATAGTGGGAACTCACCAAAAGTGGGAGTAAAGAAAAAGTGGAGGTCAAGAAAAAGTGGGAAGTCATCAAATGGGAAGTCACAAAAGTGGAAGTCAAGATAAAGTGGGAATAATCAAAAGTGGGAAGTCATCAAAAGTGGGAAGTCAAGAAAAATATAGGGAGAAGTAATCAAAGTAGGATAGTCAGTCGAATCAAAAATGAAGGAAAGTCAAGAAAAAGTGGGATGTCAGGAAAAATGGGAAGTCATCAAAAGAGGGAAGTCATCAAAAGTGAGAAGTCACCAAAAATGGAAAGTCATCAATAGTGGGAACTCATCAAAAGTGGGAAGTCAGGAAAAAATGGGGTCGTCAAAAGTGGAAAGTCAAGAAAAAGTGGGAGGTCATCCAGAGTGGGAAGTCAAGAAAACGTGGGGAGTCGTCAAAAGTGAGAATTCAAGAAAAACTGGGAAGTCATCAAAAGTGGGAAGTCAAGAAAAAGGGAAGTCAAGAAAAAGTGGGAAATCATCAAAAATGGGAAGTCAAGAAAATGCAGGAAGTCAAAAAAAGTGGGAAGTCAGAAAAAAGTGAGAAGTCCTCAAAATTGGGAAGTCATAAAAGTGGGAAGTCACCGAAAATGAGAAGTCATCAATAGTGGGAACTCACCAAAAGTGGGAAGAAAAGAAAAAGTGGGAAGTTACCAAAATTGGGAAGTCATCAAAAGTGGGAAGTCAAGAAAAAGTGGGAAGTCAAGAAAAAGTGGGATGTCAGAAAAGGTGGAAGTCATCAATAGTGGGAACTCATCAAAAGTGGGAAGACAAGAAAAAGTGGGAAGTCAAAAAAAGTGGGATGTCAGGAAAAGGTGGAAGTCATCAATAGTGGGAACTCATCAAAAGTGGGAAATCAAGACAAAGTGGGAAGTAATCAAAAGTGGGAAGTCATCAAAAGTGGGAAGTCAAGAAAAAGTGGGATGTCAGGAAAAAATTGGAAGTCATCAAAAGAGGGAAGTCATCAAAAGTGAGAAGTCACCAAAATGGAAAGTCATCAATAGTGGGAACTCATCAAAAGTTGGAAGTCAAGAAAAGGTGGGAATTCATCAAAAGTGAGAAGTCAAGAGAAGGCGGGTAGTCATGAATAGAAGGAAATCATCAAAAGTGGGAAGTTACCAAAATTGGGAAGTCACCGAAAGCGGGAGGTCAGGAAAAAGTGAGGAGTCATCAAAAGAGTGAATTCATCAAAATAGGGAGGTTATGAAAAATTGGGAAGTCAAGAAAAAGTGGAATGTCAACCAAAATGGGAAGTCATCAAAAGTGAGAAGTCAGGATAAAGTGGGAAGTAATCAAAAGTGGGAAGTCATCAAAAGTGGGAAGTCAAGAAAAAGTGGGAAGTCAAGAAAAAGTGGGATGTCAGGAAAAGGTGGAAGTCATCAATAGTGGGAACTCATCAAAAGTGGAAATCAAGAAAAAGTGGGAAGTCATCAAAAGTGGGACGTCAAGAAAAGGTGGGAAGTCAAGAAGAAGTGGGAAGTCGTTAAAAGTGTGAATTCATCAACAGTGAGATGTCAAAATAACAAGGGAAGTTATTAGAAGTGAGAAGGCATCAAAAGTGGGAAGTCACCGAAAGCGGAAAACCAAGAAAAAGTGGGAAGTCATCAAAAGTGGGAAGTCATCACAGGTGGAAGTCATCAATAGTGGGAACTCATTAAAAATGGGAAAGCAAGAAAAAATGGGAAGTCATCAAAAGAGGGACGTCAAGAAAAAGTGGGAAGTCATCAAAAATGGGAAGTCAAGAAATTGCGGGAAGTCAAGAAAAGGTGGGAAGTCAAGAAGAAGTGGGAAGTCGTTAAAAGTGTGAATTCATCAACAGTGAGATGTCAAAATAACAAGGGAAGTTATTAAAAGTGAGAAGGCATCAAAAGTGGGAAGTCACCGAAAGCGGAAAACCAAGAAAAAGTGGGAAGTCATCAAAAGTGGGAAGTCATCAAAGGTGGAAGTCATCAATAGTGGGAACTCATTAAAAGTGGGAAATCAAGAAAAAATGGGAAGTCATCAAAAGAGGGACGTCAAGAAAAAGTGGGAAGTCATCAAAAATGGGAAGTCAAGAAATTGCGGGAAGTCAAGAAAAGGTGGGAAGTCAAGAAGAAGTGGGAAGTCGTTAAAAGTGTGAATTCAACAACAGTGAGATGTCAAAATAAGAAGGGAAGTTGTTAAAAGTGAGAAAGCATCAAAAGTGGGAGGTCAAGAAAAAGTGGGATGTCGTCAAAAGTGAAAATTGAAGAAAAAGTGGGAAGTCATCAAAAGTGGGAAGTCAAGAAAAAGTGGGAAGTCCAGAAAAAATGGGATGTCAGGAAATAGTGGGAAGTTATCAAAAATGGGAATTCAAGAAAAAGTGGGAAGCCGTCAAAAGAGGGAAGTCATCAAAAGTGGGATGTCACCAAAAATGGAAAGTATCAATAGTGGGAACTCATCAAAAGTGGGAAGTCAAGAAAAAGTGGGAGGTCGTCAAAAGTAGAAAGTCAAGAAAAAGTGGGAGGTCATCCAGAGTGGGAAGTCAAGAAAACGTGGGGAGTCGTCAAAAGTGAGAATTCAAGAAAAACTGGGAAGTCATCAAAAGTGGGAAGTCAAGAAAAAGTGGGAAGTCAAGAAAAAGTGGGAAGTCATCAAAAGTGGGAAGTCACAAAAAAGCGGGAAGTCACCAAAAGCGGGAAGTCAAGAAAATATGGGGAGTTGTGAAAAGAGGGAAGTCATCAAAATAGGGAGGCTAGGAAAAAGTGGGAAGTCAAGAAAAAGTGGGAAATCATCAAAAATGGGAAGTCAAGAAAATGCAGGAAGTCAAAAAAAAGTGGGAAGTCAGAAAAAAGTGAGAAGTCCTCAAAATTGGGAAGTCATAAAAAGTGGGAAGTCACCGAAAATGAAAAGTCATCAATAGTGGGAACTCACCAAAAGTGGGAAGAAAAGAAAAAGTGGCAGGTCAAGAAAACGTGGGAACTCAAGAAAAAGTGGGAAGTCAAGAAAACATGGGAGGTCATCAAAAGTGGGAAGTCAAGAGAAGGCGGGCAGTCATCAAAAGAAGGAAATCATCAAAAGTGGGAAGTTACCAAAATTGGGAAGTCATCAAAAGTGGGAAGTCAAGAAAAAGTGGGAAGTCAAGAAAACGTGGGGAGTCGTCAAAAGTGAGAATTCAAGAAAAACTGGGAAGTCATCAAAAGTGGGAAGTCAAGAAAAAGTGGGAAGTCAAGAAAAAGTGGGAAGTCATCAAAAGTGGGAAGTCACAAAAAAGCGGAAGTCACCAAAAGCGGGAAGTCAAGAAAATATGGGGAGTTGTTAAAAGAGGGAAGTCATCAAAATAAGGAGGCTAGGAAAAAGTGGGAAGTCAAGAAAAAGTGGGAAATCATCAAAAATGGGAAGTCAAGAAAATGCAGGAAGTCAAAAAAAAATGGGAAGTCAGAAAAAAGTGAGAAGTCCTCAAAATTGGGAAGTCATAAAAAGTGGGAAGTCAAGAAAAAGTGGGAAGTCAAGAAAAAGTGGGATGTCAGGAAAAAATGGGAAGTCATCAAAAGAGGGAAGTCATCAAAAGTGAGAAGTCACCAAAAATGGAAAGTCATCAATAGTGGGAACTCATCAAAAGTGGGAAGTCAAGAAAAAGTGGGAATTCATCAAAAGTGGGATGTCATCAAAAGTGGGAAGTCACCAAAAATGGCAAATCTAGAAAAAGTGGGAAGTCATCAAAGGTGGGAAGTCAAGAAGAAGTGGGAAGTCGTTAAAAGTGTGAATTCATCAACAGTGAGATGTCAAAATAACAAGGGAAGTTATTAAAAGTGAGAAGGCATCAAAAGTGGGAAATCAAGAAAAAGTGGGACGTCGTCAAAAATGAGAATTCAAGAAAAAGTGGGAAGTCATCAAAAGTGGGAAGTCAAGAAAAAGTGGGAAGTCAAGAAAAAGTGGGTGTCAGGAAAAGGTGGGAAGTCATCAAAGATGGGAATTCAAGAAAAAGTGGGAAGTCGTCAAAAGAGGGAAGTTATCAAAAGTGGGATGTCACCAAAAAATGGAAAGTCATCAATAGTGGGAACTCATCAAAAGTGGGAAGTCAAGAAAAAGTGGGAAGTCACTGAAAGCAGGAAGTCAAGAAAATGTGGGAGGTCATCAAAAGTGGGAGGTCATCAAAAATGAGAAGTCAAGATAACATGGGAAGTTATCAAAAGTGAGAAGTCAACAAAAGTGGGAAGTCAAGACAAAGTGGGAAGTCATCAAAAGTGGGAAGTCATCAAAAGTGGGAAGGCAAGAAAAAGTGGAAAGTCAAGAAAAAGTGGGAGGTCATCCAGAGTGGGAAGTCCAGAAAACGTGGGAGGTCATCAAAAGTGGAAAGTCAAGAAAAAGTGGGAAGTCATCAAAAATGGGAAGTCAAGAAATTGGGGGAAGTCAAGAAAAGGTGGGAAGTCAAGAAGAGTGGGAAGTCGTTAAAAGTGTGAATTCATCAATAGTGAGATGTCAAAATAAGGGGAAGTTATTAAAGTGAGAAAGCATCAAGTGGGAAGTCAAGAAAAAATGGGATGTCGTCAAAAGTGAGAATTGAAGAAAAGTGGGAAGTCATCAAAAGTGGAAGTCAAGAAAAAGTGGGAATGTCAGGATATGGAAGTTATCAAAGATGGGAATTCAGAAAAAGTGGGAAGCCGTCAAAGAGGAATCATCAAAAGTGGGATGTCCAAAAATGGAAAGTCATCAATAGTGGAATCATAAAGTGGGAAGTCACAAAAGGGGAATCATCAAAAGTGGAAAGTCAGAAAGTGGAGGTCATCCAGAGTGGGAAGTCAAGAAAACTGGGAGTCGTCAAAAGTGAGATTCAAGAAAACTGGAAGTCATCAAAAGTGGGAAGTCAGAAAAAGTGGGAGGTCATCAAAGTGGAAAGTCAAGAAAAAGTGGGAGGTCATCCAGAGTGGGAAGTCAAGAAAATGTGGGAGTCGTCAAAAGTGAGAATTCAAAAAAATGGGAAGTCATGTGTGGGAAAGTAGTGGGAAAGTCATAAAATGGGAAGTCAAGAAATTGCGGGAGTCAAGAAAAGGTGGGAAGTCAAGAAGAAGTGGGAAGTCGTTAAGTGTGAATTCATCAATAGTGAGATGTCAAAATAAGAGGGAAGTTATTAAAGTGGAAAGCATCAAAAATGGGAAGTCAAGAAATGGATGTCGTCAAAAGTGAGAATTGAGAAAAAGTGGGAAGTCATCAAAAGGGAAGTCAAGAAAAGTGGGAAGTGTGTGGTGTCAGGAAATAGTGGGAAGTTATCAAAGATGGGAATTCAAGAAAAAGTGGGAAGCCGTCAAAAGAGGGAAGTCAAAAGTGGGATGTCACCAAAATGGAAAGTCATCAATAGTGGGAACTCATCAAAGTGGAGTCAACAAAAAGGGGAGTCATCAAAGTGGAAGTCAAGAAAAGTGGGAGTCATCCAGAGGGAAGTCAAGAAACGTGGGAGTCGTCAAAGTGAGAATTCAAGAAATGGGAAGTCATCAAAGTGGGAAGTGAAGAAAAGTGGGAAGTCAAGAAAAATTGGGAAGTCATCAAAGTGGAAGTCACAAAAAGCGGAAGTCACCAAAAGCGGGAAGTCAAGAAAATATGGGGAATTGTTAAAAGAGGGAAGTCATCAAATAGGGAGGCTAGGAAAAAGTGGGAAGTCAAGAAAAGTGGGAAATCATCAAAAATGGGAAGTCAAGAAAATGCAGGAAGTCAAAAAAAGTGGGAAGTCAGAAAAAGTGAGAAGTCCTCAAATTGGGAAGTCATAAAAAGTGGGAAGTCACCGAAAATGAGAAGTCATCAATAGTGGGAACTCACCAAAATTGGGAAGAAAGAAAAAGTGGGAGGTCAAGAAAACGTGGGAACTCAAGAAAAAGTGGGAAGTCAAAACATGGGAGGTCATCAAAAGTGGGAAGTCAAGAGAAGGCGGGTATTCATCAAAAAAAGGAAATCATCAAAGTGGGAAGTTACCAAAATTGGGAAGTCACCGAAAGCGGGAGGTCAGGAAAAGTCGGGAGTCATCAAAAGAGTGAATTCATCAAAATAGGGAGGTTATGAAAATTGGGAAGTCAAGAAAAAGTGGAAAGTCATCCAAAATGGGAAGTCATCAAAGTGAGAAGTCAGGATAAAGTGGGAAGTAATCAAAAGTGGGAAGTCATCAAAAGTGGGAAGTCAAGAAAAAGTGGGAAGTCAAGAAAAAGTGGGATGTCAGGAAAAATGGGAAGTCATCAAAAGAGGGAAGTCATCAAAAGTGAGAAGTCACCAAAAATGGAAAGTCATCAATAGTGGGAACTCATCAAAAATGGGAAGTCAAGAAAAAGTGGGAATTCATCAAAAGTGGGAGGTCATCAAAGTGGGAAGTCACCAAAAATGGCAAATCTAGAAAAAGTGGGAAGTCATCAAAGGTGGGAAGTCAAGAAGAAGTGGGAAGTCGTTAAAAGTGTGAATTCATCAACAGTGAGATGTCAAAATAACAAGGGAAGTTATTAAAGTGAGAAGGCATCAAAAGTGGGAAATCAAGAAAAAGTGGGACGTCGTCAAAAATGAGAATTCAAGAAAAAGTGGAAGTATTCAAAAGTGGAAGTCAAGAAAAGTGGGAAGTCAAGAAAAATGGGATGTCAGGAAAAGGTGGGAAGTCATCAAAGATGGGAATTCAAGAAAAAGTGGGAAGTCGTCAAAAGAGGGAAGTCATCAAAAGTGGGAAGGCAAGAAAAGTGGAAAGTCAAGAAAAAGTGGGAGGTCATCCAGAGTGGGAAGTCCAGAAAACGTGGGACGTCATCAAAAGTCAAGAAAAATTAGCAGGACAAAAAAAGTGGGATGTCATCGAAAGCGGGAAGTCAAGAAAAAGTGGGAAGTCGTCAAAGGTGGGAAGTCAAGAAAAAGTGGGAAGTTGCCAAAAGAGGGAAGCCATCAAAAGTGGGATGTCACCAAAATGGAAAGTCATCAATAGTGGGAACTCATCAAAAGTGGGAAGTCAAGAAAAAGTGGGAGGTCATCAAAAGTGGAAAGTCAGAAAAAGTGGGAGGTCATCCAGAGTGGGAATCAAGAAAACGTGGGGAGTCGTCAAAAGTGAGAGAATTCAAAACTGGGAAGTCATCAAAAGTGGAAGTCAAGAAACATGGGAAGTCATCAAAAGTGGGAAGTCACAAAAAAGCGGGAAGTCACCAAAAGCGGGAAGTCAGAAAATATGGGGAGTTGTGAAAAGAGGAAGTCATCCAAATAGGGAGGCTAGGAAAAAGTGGGAAGTCAAGAAAAAGTGGGAAATCATTAAAAATGGGAAGTCAAGAAATTCAGGAAGTCAAAAAAAAGTGGGAAGTCAGAAAAAAGTGAGAAGTCCTCAAATTGGAAGTCATAAAAAGTGGGAAGTCACCGAAAATGAGAAGTCATCAATAGTGGGAACTCACCAAAAGTGGGAAGAAAAGAAAAAGTGGGAAGTTACCAAAATTGGGAAGTCATCAAAAGTGGGAAGTCAAGAAAAGTGGGAAGTCAGAAAAAGTGGGATGTCAGGAAAAGGTGGAAGTCATCAATAGTGGGAACTCATCAAAAGTGGGAAATCAGAAAAAGTGGGAAGTCATCAAAAGTGGGACGTCAAGAAAGTGGGAAGTCATCAAAAATGGGAAGTCAAGAAATTGCGGGAAGTCAAGAAAAGGTGGGAAGTCAAGAAGAAGTGGGAAGTCGTTAAAAGTGTGAATTCATCAACAGTGAGATGTCAAAATAACAAGGGAAGTTATTAAAAGTGAGAAGGCATCAAAAGTGGGAAGTCACCGAAAGCGGAAAACCAAGAAAAAGTGAGAAGTCATCAAAAGTGGGAAGTCATCAAAGGTGGAAGTCATCAATAGTGGGAACTCATTAAAAGTGGGAAATCAAGAAAAAGTGGGAAGTCATCAAAGAGAAGTCATCAAAAGTGGGATGTCACCAAAAATGGAAAGTCATCAATAGTGGGAACTCATCAAAAGTGGGAAGTCAAGAAAAAGTGGGAAGTCACTGAAATCGGGAAGTCAAGAAAATGTGGGAGTCATCAAAAGTGGGAGGTCATCAAAAATGAGAAGTCAAGATAACATGGGAAGTTATCAAAAGTGAGAAGTCAACAAAAGTGGGAAGTCAAGACAAAGTGGGAAGTCATCAAAAGTGGGAAGTCATCAAAAGTGGGAAGGCAAGAAAAAGTGGAAAGTCAAGAAAAAGTGGGAGGTCATCCAGAGTGGGAAGTCCAGAAAACGTGGGACGTCATCAAAAGTAATAAAAATTAGCAGGACAAAAAAAGTGGGATGTCATCGAAAGCGGGAGTCAAGAAAAAGTGGGAAGTCATCAAAGGTGGGAAGTCAAGAAAAAGTGGAAGTTGTCAAAGGAGGGAAGCCATCAAAAGTGGATGTCACCAAAAATGGAAAGTCATCAATAGTGGGAACTCATCAAAAGTGGAAGTCAAGAAAAAGTGGGAGGTCATCAAAAGTGGAAAGTCAAGAAAAAGTCGGAGGTCATCCAGAGTGGGAAGTCAAGAAAACGTGGGAGTCGTTAAAAGTGAGAATTCAAGAAAAACTGGGAAGTCATCAAAAGTGGGAAGTCAAGAAAAAGTGGGAGGTCATCAAAAGTGGAAAGTCAAGAAAAAGTGGGAAGTCAAGAAGAAGTGGGAAGTCGTTAAAGTGTGAATTCATCAATACTGAGATGTCAAAATAAGAAGGGAAGTTATTAAAAGTGGAAAGCATCAAAAGTGGAAGTCAAGAAAAATGGGATGTCGTCAAAAGTGAGAATGGAAGAAAAAGTGGGAAGTCATCAAAAGTGGGAAGTCAAGAAAAATTGGGAAGTCAAGAAAAAATGGGGAATTGTTAAAAGAGGAAGTCATCAAAATAGGGAGGCTAGGAAAAAGTGGGAAGTCAAGAAAAAGTGGGAAATCATCAAAAATGGGAAGTCAAGAAAATGCAGGAAGTCAAAAAAAAGTGGGAAGTCAGAAAAAAGTGAGAAGTCCTCAAAATTGGGAAGTCATAAAAAGTGGGAAGTCACCGAAAATGAGAAGTCATCAATAGTGGGAACTCACCAAAATTGGGAAGAAAAGAAAAGTGGGAGGTCAAGAAAACGTGGGAACTCAAGAAAAAGTGGGAAGTCAAGAAAACATGGAGGTCATCAAAAGTGGGAAGTCAAGAGAGGCGGGTATTCATGAAAAAAAGGAAATCATCAAAAGTGGGAATTACCAAATTGGGAAGTCACCGAAAGCGGGAGGTCAGGAAAAAGTCGGGAGTCATCAAAAGAGTGAATTCATCAAAATAGGGAGGTTATGAAAAATTGGGAAGTCAAGAAAAAGTGGAAAGTCATCCAAAATGGGAAGTCATCAAAAGTGAGAAGTCAGGATAAAGTGGGAAGTAATCAAAAGTGGGAAGTCATCAAAAGTGGGAAGTCAAGAAAAAGTGGGAAGCCAAGAAAAAGTGGATGTCAGGAAAAAATGGGAAGTCATCAAAAGAGGGAAGTCATCAAAAGTGAGAAGTCACCAAAAATGGAAAGTCATCAATAGTGGGAACTCATCAAAAATGGGAAGTCAAGAAAAAGTGGGAATTCATCAAAAGTGGGAGGTCATCAAAAGTGGGAAGTCACCAAAAATGGCAAATCTAGAAAAAGTGGGAAGTCATCAAAGTGGGAAGTCAGAAGAAGTGGGAAGTCGTTAAAAGTGTGAATTCATCAACAGTGAGATGTCAAATAACAAGGGAAGTTATTAAAAGTGAGAAGGCATCAAAAGTGGGAAATCAAGAAAAAGTGGGACGTCGTCAAAAATGAGAATTCAAGAAAAAGTGGGAAGTATTCAAAAGTGGGAAGTCAAGAAAAGTGGGAAGTCAAGAAAAGTGGGATGTCAGGAAAAGGTGGGAAGTCATCAAAGATGGGAATTCAAGAAAAAGTGGGAAGACGTCAAAAGAGGGAAGTTATCAAAAGTGGGATGTCACCAAAAATGGAAAGTCATCAATAGTGGAAACTCATCAAAAGTGGGAAGTCAAGAAAAAGTGGGAAGTCACTGAAAGCGGGAAGTCAAGAAAATGGGAGGTCATCAAAAGTGGGAGGTCATCAAAAATGAGAAGTCAAGATAACATGGAAGTCATCAAAAGTGGGATGTCACAAAATGGAAAGTCATGAATAGGGAACTCATCAAAAGTGGGAAGTCAACAAAAAGGGGAAGTCATCAAAAGTGGAAAGTCAAGAAAAAGTGGGAGGTCATCCAGAGTGGAAGTCAAGAAAACGTGGGGAGTCGTCAAAAGTGAGAATTCAAGAAAAACTGGGAAGTCATCAAAAGTGGGAAGTCAAAAAAAGTGGGAAGTCAAGAAAATGGGATGTCAGGAAATAGTGGGAAGTTATAAAGATGGGAATTCAAGAAAAAGTGGAAGCCGTCAAAAGAGGGAAGTCATCAAAAGTGGGATGTCACCAAAAATGGAAAGTCATCAATAGTGGGAACTCATCAAAAGTGGGAAGTCAACAAAAAGGGGGAAGTCATCAAAAGTGGAAAGTCAAGAAAAAGTGGGAGGTCATCCAGAGTGGGAAGTCAAGAAAACGTGGGAGTCGTCAAAAGTGAGAATTCAAGAAAAACTGGGAAGTCATCAAAAGTGGGAAGTGAAGAAAAGTGGGAAGTCAAGAAAATTGGGAAGTCATCAAAAGTGGGAAGTCACAAAAAAGCGGAAGTCACCAAAAGCGGGAAGTCAAGAAAATATGGGGAATTGTTAAAAGAGGGAAGTCATCAAAATAGGGAGGCTAGGAAAAAGTGGGAAGTCAAGAAAAGTGGGAAATCATCAAAATGGGAAGTCAAGAAAATGCAGGAAGTCAAAAAAAAGTGGGAAGTCAGAAAAAAGTGAGAAGTCCTCAAAATTGGGAAGTCATAAAAAGTGGGAAGTCACCGAAAATGAGAAGTCATCAATAGTGGAACTCACCAAAATTGGGAAGAAGAAAAAGTGGGAGGTCAAGAAAACGTGGGAACTCAAGAAAAGTGGGAAGTCAAGAAAACATGGGAGGTCATCAAAAGTGGGAAGTCAAGAGAAGGCGGGTATTCATCAAAAAAAGGAAATCATCAAAAGTGGGAAGGTACAAAATTGGGAAATCACCGAAAGCGGGAGGTCAGGAAAAGTCGGGAGTCATCAAAGAGTGATTCATCAAAATAGGGAGGTTATGAAATTGAAGTCAAGAAAAGTGGAAGTCATCCAAAATGGGAAGCATCAAAAGTGAGAAGTCAGGATAAAGTGGGAAGTAATCAAAAGTGGGAAGTCATCAAAAGTGGGAAGTCAAGAAAAGTGGGAAGTCAAGAAAAAAGTGGGATGTCAGGAAAAAATGGGAAGTCATCAAAAGAGGGAAGTCATCAAAAGTGAGAAGTCACCAAAAATGGAAAGTCATAAATAGTGGGAACTCATCAAAAATGGGAAGTCAAGAAAAAGTGGTTCATCAAAAGTGGGAGGTCATCAAAAGTGGGAAGTCACCAAAAATGGCAATCTAGAAAAGTGGGAAGTATCAGGTGGGAAGTCAAGAAGAAGTGGGAAGTCGTTAAAGTGTGAATCATCAACAGTGAGATGTCAAAAATAACAAGGGAAGTTATTAAAAGTGAGAAGGCATCAAAAGTGGGAAATAAGAAAAGTGGACGTCGTCAAAATGAGAATTCAAGAAAAAGTGGGAAGTATTCAAAGTGGGAAGTCAAGAAAAAGTGGGAAGTCAAGAAAGTGGGATGTCAGGAAAAGGTGGGAGTCATCAAAGATGGGAATTCAAGAAAAAGTGGGAAGTCGTCAAAAGAGGGAAGTTATCAAAAGTGGGATGTCACCAAAAATGGAAAGTCATCAATAGTGGGAACTCATCAAAAGTGGGAAGTCAAGAAAAAGTGGGAAGTCACTGAAAGCGGGAAGTCAAGAAAATGTGGGAGGTCATCAAAAGTGGGAGGTCATCAAAAATGAGAAGTCAAGATAACATGGGAAGTTATCAAAAGTGAGAAGTCAACAAAAGTGGGAAGTCAAGACAAAGTGGGAAGTCATCAAAAGTGGGAAGTCATCAAAAGTGGGAAGGCAAGAAAAAGTGGGAAGTCACAAAAAACGGGAAGTCACCAAAAGCGGGAAGTCAAGAAAATATGGGGAGTTGTGAAAAGAGGGAAGTCATCCAAATAGGGAGGCTAGGAAAAAGTGGGAAGTCAAGAAAAAGTGGGAAATCATTAAAAATGGGAAGTCAAGAAAATTCAGGAAGTCAAAAAAAAGTGGGAAGTCAGAAAAAAGTGAGAAGTCCTCAAAATTGGGAAGTCATAAAAAGTGGCAAGTCACCGAAAATGAGAAGTCATCAATAGTGGGAACTCACCAAAAGTGGGAAGAAAAGAAAAAGTGGGAAGTTACCAAAATTGGGAAGTCATCAAAAGTGGGAAGTCAAGAAAAAGTGGGAAGTCAAGAAAAGTGGGATGTCAGGAAAAGGTGGAAGTCATCAATAGTGGGAACTCATCAAAGTGGGAAATCAAGAAAAAGTGGGAGTCATCAAAAGTGGGACGTCAAGAAAAGTGGGAAGTCATCAAAATGGGAAGTCAAAAATTGCGGAAGTCAACAAAAGTGGGAAGTCAAGACAAAGTGGGAAGTCATCAAAAGTGGGAAGTCATCAAAAGTGGGAAGGCAAGAAAAAGTGGAAAGTCAAGAAAAAGTGGGAGGTCATCCAGAGTGGGAAGTCCAGAAAACGTGGGACGTCATCAAAAGTCAAGAAAAATTAGCAGGACAAAAAAAAGTGGGATGTCATCGAAAGCGGGAAGTCAAGAAAAAGTGGGAAGTCATCAAAGGTGGGAAGTCAAGAAAAAGTGGGAAGTTGTCAAAGGAGGGAAGCCATCAAAAGTGGGATGTCACCAAAAATGGAAAGTCATCAATAGTGGGAACTCATCAAAAGTGGGAAGTCAAGAAAAAGTGGGAGGTCATCAAAAGTGGAAAGTCAAGAAAAAGTCGGAGGTCATCCAGAGTGGGAAGTCAAGAAAACGTGGGGAGTCGTTAAAAGTGAGAATTCAAGAAAAACTGGGAAGTCATCAAAAGTGGGAAGTCAAGAAAAAGTGGAGGTCATCAAAAGTGGAAAGTCAAGAAAAAGTGGGAAGTCAAGAAGAAGTGGGAAGTCGTTAAAAGTGTGAATTCATCAATACTGAGATGTCAAAATAAGAAGGGAAGTTATTAAAAGTGAGAAAGCATCAAAAGTGGGAAGTCAAGAAAAAATGGATGTCGTCAAAAGTGAGAATGGAAGAAAAAGTGGGAAGTCATCAAAAGTGGGAAGTCAAGAAAAATTGGGAAGTCAAGAAAAAATGGGGAATTGTTAAAAGAGGGAAGTCATCAAAATAGGGAGGCTAGGAAAAAGTGGGAAGTCAAGAAAAAGTGGGAAATCATCAAAAATGGGAAGTCAAGAAAATGCAGGAAGTCAAAAAAAAGTGGGAAGTCAGAAAAAAGTGAGAAGTCCTCAAAATTGGGAAGTCATAAAAAGTGGGAAGTCACCGAAAATGAGAAGTCATCAATAGTGGGAACTCACCAAAATTGGGAAGAAAAGAAAAAGTGGGAGGTCAAGAAAACGTGGGAACTCAAGAAAAAGTGGGAAGTCAAGAAAACATGGGAGGTCATCAAAAGTGGGAAGTCAAGGAAGGCGGGTATTCATGAAAAAAAGGAAATCATCAAAAGTGGGAAGTTACCAAAATTGGGAAGTCACCGAAAGCGGGAGGTCAGGAAAAAGTCGGGAGTCATCAAAAGAGTGAATTCATCAAAATAGGGAGGTTATGAAAAATTGGGAAGTCAAGAAAAAGTGGAAAGTCATCCAAAATGGGAAGTCATCAAAAGTGAGAAGTCAGGATAAAGTGGGAAGTAATCAAAAGTGGGAAGTCATCAAAAGTGGGAAGTCAAGAAAAAGTGGGAAGCCAAGAAAAAGTGGGATGTCAGGAAAAAATGGGAAGTCATCAAAAGAGGGAAGTCATCAAAAGTGAGAAGTCACCAAAAATGGAAAGTCATCAATAGTGGGAACTCATCAAAAATGGGAAGGCAAGAAAAAGTGGGAATTCATCAAAAGTGGGAGGTCATCAAAAGTGGGAAGTCACCAAAAATGGCAAATCTAGAAAAAGTGGGAAGTCATCAAAGGTGGGAAGTCAAGAAGAAGTGGGAAGTCGTTAAAAGTGTGAATTCATCAACAGTGAGATGTCAAAATAACAAGGGAAGTTATTAAAAGTGAGAAGGCATCAAAAGTGGGAAATCAAGAAAAAGTGGGACGTCGTCAAAAATGAGAATTCAAGAAAAAGTGGGAAGTATTCAAAAGTGGGAAGTCAAGAAAAAGTGGGAAGTCAAGAAAAGTGGGATGTCAGGAAAAGGTGGGAAGTCATCAAAGATGGGAATTCAAGAAAAAGTGGGAAGTCGTCAAAAGAGGGAAGTTATCAAAAGTGGGATGTCACCAAAAATGGAAAGTCATCAATAGTGGAAACTCATCAAAAGTGGGAAGTCAAGAAAAAGTGGGAAGTCACTGAAAGCGGGAAGTCAAGAAAATGTGGGAGGTCATCAAAAGTGGGAGGTCATCAAAAATGAGAAGTCAAGATAACATGGGAAGTCATCAAAAGTGGGATGTCACCAAAAATGGAAAGTCATCAATAGTGGGAACTCATCAAAAGTGGGAAGTCAACAAAAAGGGGGAAGTCATCAAAAGTGGAAAGTCAAGAAAAAGTGGGAGGTCATCCAGAGTGGGAAGTCAAGAAACGTGGGGAGTCGTCAAAAGTGAGAATTCAAGAAAAACTGGGAAGTCATCAAAAGTGGGAAGTCAAGAAAAAGTGGGAAGTCAAGAAAAAATGGGATGTCAGGAAATAGTGGGAAGTTATCAAAGATGGGAATTCAAGAAAAAGTGGGAAGCCGTCAAAAGAGGGAAGTCATCAAAAGTGGGATGTCACCAAAAATGGAAAGTCATCAATAGTGGGAACTCATCAAAAGTGGAAGTCAACAAAAAGGGGGAAGTCATCAAAAGTGGAAAGTCAAGAAAAAGTGGGAGGTCATCCAGAGTGGGAAGTCAAGAAAACGTGGGGAGTCGTCAAAAGTGAGAATTCAAGAAAAACTGGGAAGTCATCAAAAGTGGGAAGTGAAGAAAAAGTGGGAAGTCAAGAAAAATTGGGAAGTCATCAAAAGTGGGAAGTCACAAAAAGCGGAAGTCACCAAAAGCGGGAAGTCAAGAAAATATGGGGAATTGTTAAAAGAGGGAAGTCATCAAAATAGGGAGGCTAGGAAAAAGTGGGAAGTCAAGAAAAGTGGGAAATCATCAAAAATGGGAAGTCAAGAAAATGCAGGAAGTCAAAAAAAGTGGGAAGTCAGAAAAAAGTGAGAAGTCCTCAAAATTGGGAAGTCATAAAAAGTGGAAGTCACCGAAAATGAGAAGTCATCAATAGTGGGAACTCACCAAAATTGGGAAGAAAAGAAAAAGTGGGAGGTCAAGAAAACGGGGAAGTTGCCAAAAAGAGGGAGCCCATCAAAAGTGGGATGTCACCAAAAATGGAAAGTCATCAATAGTGGGAACTCATCAAAAGTGGGAAGTCAAGAAAAAGTGGGAGGTCATCAAAAGTGGAAAGTCAAGAAAAAGTGGGAGGTCATCCAGAGTGGGAAGTCAAGAAAACGTGGGGAGTCGTCAAAAGTGAGAATTCAAGAAAAACTGGGAAGTCATCAAAAGTGGGAAGTCAAGAAAACATGGGAAGTCATCAAAAGTGGGAAGTCACAAAAAAAGCGGGAAGTCACCAAAAGCGGGAAGTCAAGAAAATATGGGGAGTTGTGAAAAGAGGGAAGTCATCAAAATAGGGAGGCTAGGAAAAAGTGGGAAGTCAAGGAAATCATTAAAAATGGGAAGTCAAGAAAATTCAGGAAGTCAAAGTGGAAGTCAGAAAAAAGTGAAGTTCAAAATTGGGGAAAGTAAAGAAAATGAGAAGTCATCAATAGTGGGAACTCACCAAAGTGGGAAAAGAAAAAGTAGGAAGTTACCAAATTGGGAAGTCATCAAAGGGAGTCAAGAAAAAGTGGAAGTCAAGAAAAAGTGGGATGTCAGGAAAAGGTGGAAGTCATCAATAGTGGGAACTCATCAAAAGTGGGAAATCAAGAAAAAGTGGGAAGTCATCAAAAGGGACGTCAAGAAAAAGTGGGAAGTCATCAAAAATGGGAAGTCAAGAAATTGCGGGAAGTCAAGAAAAGGTGGGAAGTCAAGAAGAAGTGGGAAGTCGTTAAAGTGTGATTCATAACAGTGAGATGTCAAAATAACAAGGGAAGTTATTACAGTGAGAAGGCATCAAAAGTGGGAAGTCACCGAAAGCGGAAAACAAGAAAAAGTGAGAAGTCATCAAAAGTGGGAAGTCATCAAAGGTGGAAGTCATCAATAGTGGGAACTCATTAAAAGTGGGAAATCAAGAAAAAGTGGGAAGTCATCAAAAGAGGGAAGTCATCAAAAGTGGGATGTCACAAAAATGGAAAGTCCATCAATAGTGGGAACTCATCAAAAGTGGGAAGTCAAGAAAAAGTGGAGGTCATCAAAAGTGGAAAGTCAAGAAAAAGTGGGAGGTCATCCAGAGTGGGAAGTCAAGAAACGTGGGGAGTCGTCAAAAGTGAGAATTCAAGAAAAACTGGGAAGTCTCATCAAAAGTGGGAAGTCAAGAAAAAGTGGGAGGTCATCAAAAGTGGAAAGTCAAGAAAAAGTGGGAAGTCATCAAAAATGGGAAGTCAAGAATTGCGGGAAGTCAAGAAAAGGTGGGAAGTCAAGAAGAAGTGGGAAGTCGTTAAAAGTGTGAATTCATCAATAGTGAGATGTCAAAATAAGAAGGGAAGTTATTAAAAGTGAGAAAGCATCAAAAATGGGAAGTCAAGAAAAAATGGGATGTCGTCAAAAGTGAGAATTGAAGAAAAAGTGGGAAGTCATCAAAAGTGGGAAGTCAAGAAAAAGTGGGAAGTCAAGAAAAAAATGGGATGTCAGGAAATAGTGGGAAGTTATCAAAGATGGGAATTCAAGAAAAAGTGGGAAGCGTCAAAAGAGGGAAGTCATCAAAAGTGGGATGTCACCAAAAATGGAAAGTCATCAATAGTGGGAACTCATCAAAAGTGAGTCAACAAAAGGGGGAAGTCATCAAAAGTGGAAAGTGAAGAAAAAGTGGGAAGTCAAGAAAAATTGGGAAGTCATCAAAAGTGGGAAGTCACAAAAAAGCGGAAGTCACCAAAAGCGGGAAGTCAAGAAAATATGGGGAATTGTTAAAAGAGGGAAGTCATCAAAATAGGGAGGCTAGGAAAAAGTGGGAAGTCAAGTGGGAAATCATCAAAAATGGGAAGTCAAGAAAATGCAGGAAGTCAAAAAAAAGTGGGAAGTCAGAAAAAAGTGAGAAGTCCTCAAAATTGGGAAGTCATAAAAAGTGGGAAGTCACCGAAAATGAGAAGTCATCAATAGTGGGAACTCACCAAAATTGGGAAGAAAAGAAAAAGTGGGAGGTGAAGAAAACGTGGGAACTCAAGAAAAAGTGGGAAGTCAAGAAAAACATGGGAGGTCATCAAAAGTGGGAAGTCAAGAGAAGGGGTATTCATCAAAAAAAGGAAATCATCAAAAGTGGGAAGTTACCAAAATTGGGAAGTCACGAAAGCGGGAGTAGGAAAAAGTCGGGAGTCATCAAAAGAGTGAATTCATCAAAATAGGGAGGTTATGAAAAATTGGGAAGTCAAGAAAAAGTGGAAAGTCATCCAAAATGGGAAGTCATCAAAAGTGAGAAGTCAGGATAAAGTGGGAAGTCATCAAAAGTGGGAAGTCATCAAAAGTGGGAAGTCAAGAAAAAGTGGGAAGTCAAGAAAAAGTGGGATGTCAGGAAAAAATGGGAAGTCATCAAAAGAGGGAAGTCATCAAAAGTGAGAAGTCACCAAAAATGGAAAGTCATCAATAGTGGGAACTCATCAAAAATGGGAAGTCAAGAAAAGTGGGAATTCATCAAAAGTGGGAGGTCATCAAAAGTGGGAAGTCACCAAAAATGGCAAATCTAGAAAAGTGGGAAGTCATCAAAGGTGGGAAGTCAAGAAGAAGTGGGAAGTCGTTAAAAGTGTGAATTCATCAACAGTGAGATGTCAAAATAACAAGGGAAGTTATTAAAAGTGAGAAGGCATCAAAAGTGGGAAATCAAGAAAAAGTGGGACGTCGTCAAAAATGAGAATTCAAGAAAAGTGGGAAGTCATCAAAAGTGGGAAGTCAAGAAAAAGTGGGAAGTCAAGAAAAAGTGGGATGTCAGGAAAAGGTGGAAGTCATCAAAGATGGGAATTCAAGAAAAAGTGGGAAGTCGTCAAAAGAGGGAAGTTATCAAAAGTGGGATGTCACCAAAATGGAAAGTCATCAATAGTGGGAACTCATCAAAAGTGGGAAGTCAAGAAAAAGTGGGAAGTCACTGAAAGCGGGAAGTCAAGAAAATGTGGGAGGTCATCAAAAGTGGGAGGTCATCAAAAAGAGAAGTCAAGATAACATGGGAAGTTATCAAAAGTGAGAAGTCAACAAAAGTGGGAAGTCAAGACAAAGTGGGAAGTCATCAAAAGTGGGAAGTCATCAAAAGTGGGAAGGCAAGAAAAAGTGGAAAGTCAAGAAAAAGTGGGAGGTCATCCAGAGTGGGAAGTCCAGAAAACGTGGGACGTCATCAAAAGTCAAGAAAAATTAGCAGGACAAAAAAAAGTGGGATGTCATCGAAAGCGGGAAGTCAAGAAAAAGTGGGAAGTCATCAAAGGTGGGAAGTCAAGAAAAAGTGGGAAGTTGTCAAAGGAGGAAGCCATCAAAAGTGGGATGTCACCAAAAATGGAAAGTCATCAATAGTGGGAACTCATCAAAAGTGGGAAGTCAAGAAAAAGTGGGAGGTCATCAAAGTGGAAAGTCAAGAAAAAGTGGGAGGTCATCCAGAGTGGGAAGTCAAGAAAACGTGGGAGTCGTTAAAAGTGAGAATTCAAGAAAAACTGGGAAGTATCAAAAGTGGGAAGTCAAGAAAAGTGGGAGGTCATCAAAAGTGGAAAGTCAAGAAAAAGTGGGAAGTCATCAAAAATGGGAAGTCAAGAAATTGCGGGAAGTCAAGAAAAGGTGGGAAGTCAAGAAGAAGTGGGAAGTCGTTAAAAGTGTGAATTCATCAATACTGAGATGTCAAAATAAGAAGGGAAGTTATTAAAAGTGAGAAAGCATCAAAAGTGGGAAGTCAAGAAAAATGGATGTCGTCAAAAGTGAGAATGGAAGAAAAAGTGGGAAGTCATCAAAAGTGGGAAGTCAAGAAAAATTGGGAAGTCAAGAAAAAATGGGGAATTGTTAAAAGAGGGAAGTCATCAAAATAGGGAGGCTTGGAAAAAGTGGGAAGTCAAGAAAAAGTGGGAAATCATCAAAAATGGAAGTCAAGAAAATGCAGGAAGTAAAAAAAAAGTGGGAAGTCAGAAAAAAGTGAGAAGTCCTCAAAATTGGGAAATCATAAAAAGTGGGAAGTCACCGAAAATGAGAAGTCATCAATAGTGGGAACTCACCAAAATTGGGAAGAAAAGAAAAAGTGGGGAGGTCAGAAAACGTGGGAACTCAAGAAAAAGTGGGAAGTCAAGAAAACATGGGAGGTCATCAAAAGTGGGAAGTCAAGAGAAGGCGGGTATTCATGAAAAAAAGGAAATCATCAAAAGTGGGAAGTTAAAAATTGGGAAGTCACGAAAGCGGGAGGTCAGGGAAAAAGTCGGGAGTCATCAAAAGAGTGAATTCATCAAAATAGGGAGGTTATGAAAAATGGGAAGTCAAGAAAAGTGGAAAGTCATCCAAAATGGGAAGTATCAAAAGTGAGAAGTCAGGATAAAGTGGGAATAATCAAAAGTGGAAGTCATCAAAAGTGGAAGTCAAGAAAAGTGGGAAGCCAAGAAAAAGTGGGATGTCAGGAAAAAAATGGAAGTCATCAAAAGAGGGAAGTCATCAAAGTGAGAAGTCACCAAAAATGGAAAGTCATCAATAGTGGGAACTCATCAAAAATGGGAAGTCAAGAAAAGTGGGAATTCATCAAAGTGGGAGTCATCAAAAGTGGGAAGTCACCAAAATGGCAAATCTAGAAAAAGTGGGAAGTCATCAAAGGTGGGAAGTCAAGAAGAAGTGGGAAGTCGTTAAAAGTGTGAATTCTCAACAGTGAGATGTCAAAAAACAAGGGAAGTTATTAAAAGTGAGAAGGCATCAAAAGTGGGAATCAAGAAAAAGGGACGTCGTCAAAAATGAGAATTCAAGAAAAAGTGGGAAGTATTCAAAAGTGGGAAGTCAAGAAAAAGTGGGAAGTCAAGAAAGTGGGATGTCAGGAAAAGGTGGGAAGTCATCAAAGATGGGAATTCAAGAAAAAGTGGGAAGTCGTCAAAAGAGGGAAGTTATAAAAGTGGATGTCACCAAAAATGGAAAGTCATCAATAGTGGAAACTCATCAAAAGTGGGAAGTCAAGAAAAAGTGGGAAGTCACTGAAAGCGGGAAGTCAAGAAATGTGGAGGTCATCAAAAGTGGGAGGTCATCAAAAATGAGAAGTCAAGATAACATGGGAAGTTATCAAAAGTGAGAAGTCAACAAAAGTGGGAAGTCAAGACAAAGTGGGAAGTCATCAAAAGTGGGAAGTCATCAAAAGTGGGAAGGCAAGAAAAAGTGGAAAGTCAAGAAAAAGTGGGAGGTCATCCAGAGTGGAAGTCCAGAAAACGTGGGACGTCATCAAAAGTCAAGAAAAATTAGCAGGACAAAAAAAAGTGGGATGTCATCGAAAGCGGGAAGTCAAGAAAAAGTGGGAAGTCATCAAAGGTGGGAAGTCAAGAAAAAGTGGGAAGTTGCCAAAAGAGGGAAGCCATCAAAAGTGGGATGTCACCAAAAATGATAAGTCATCAATAGTGGGGAACTCATCAAAAGTGGGAAGTCAAGAAAAAGTGGGAGGTCATCAAAAGTGGAAAGTCAAGAAAAGTGGGAGGTCATCCAGAGTGGGAAGTCAAGAAAACGTGGGGAGTCGTCAAAAGTGAGAATTCAAGAAAAACTGGGAAGTCATCAAAAGTGGGGTCAAGAAAACATGGGAAGTCATCAAAAGTGGGAAGTCACAAAAAAGCGGGAAGTCACCAAAAGCGGGAAGTCAAAGAAAATATGGGGAGTTGTGAAAAGAGGGAAGTCATCAAAATAGGAGGCTAGGAAAAAGTGGGAATCAAGAAAAAGTGGGAAATCATTAAAAATGGGAAGTCAAGAAAATTCCAGGAAGTCAAAAAAAAGTGGGAAGTCAGAAAAAAGTGAGAAGTCCTCAAAATTGGGAAGTCATAAAAAGTGGGAAGTCACCGAAAATGAGAAGTCATCAATAGTGGGAACTCACCAAAAGTGGGAAAAAAGAAAAAGTGGGAAGTTACCAAAATTGGGAAGTCATCAAAAGTGGGAAGTCAAGAAAAAGTGGGAAGTCAAGAAAAAGTGGATGTCAGGAAAAGGTGGAAGTCATCAATAGTGGGAAACTCATCAAAAGTGTGGAAATCAAGAAAAGTGAAGTCATCAAAAGTGGGACGTCAAGAAAAAGTGGGAAGTCATCAAAAATGGGAGTCAAGAAATTGCGGAAGTCAAGAAAAGGTGGGAAGTCAAGAAGAAGTGGGAAGTCGTTAAAAGTGTGAATTCATCAACAGTGAGATGTCAAAATAACAAGGGAAGTTATTAAAAGTGAGAAGGCATCAAAAGTGGGAAGTCACCGAAAGCGGAAAACCAAGAAAAAGTGAGAAGTCATCAAAAGTGGGAAGTCATCAAAGGTGGAAGTCCATCAATAGTGGGAACTCACCAAAATTGGAAGAAAAGAAAAAGTGGGAGGTCAAGAAAACGTGGAACTCAAGAAAAAGTGGGAAGTCAAGAAAACATGGGAGGTCATCAAAAGTGGGAAGTCAAGAGAAGCGGGTATTCATCAAAAAAAGGAATCAAAAGTGGGAAGTTACCAAAATTGGGAAGTCACCGAAAGCGGGAGGTCAGGAAAAAGTCGGGAGTCCATCAAAAGAGTGAATTCATCAAAATAGGGAGGTTATGAAAAATTGGGAAGTCAAGAAAAGTGGAAAGTCATCCAAAATGGGAAGTCATCAAAAGTGAGAAGTCAGGATAAAGTGGGAAGTAATCAAAAGTGGGAAGTCATCAAAAGTGGGAAGTCCAAGAAAAAGTGGGAAGTCAAGAAAAAGTGGCGATGTCAGGAAAAAATGGGAAGTCATCAAAAGAGCGAAGTCATCAAAAGTGAGAAGTCACCAAAAATGGAAAGTCATCAATAGTGGAACTCATCAAAAATGAAATTCAAGAAAAAGTGGGAATTCATCAAAAGTGGGAGGTCATCAAAAGTGGGAAGTCACCAAAAATGGCAAATCTAGAAAAAGTGGGAAGTCATCAAAGGTGGGAAGTCAAGAAGAAGTGGGAAGTCGTTAAAAGTGTGAATTCATCAACAGTGAGATGTCAAAATAACAAGGGAAGTTATTAAAAGTGAGAAGGCATCAAAAGTGGGAAATCAAGAAAAAGTGGGACGTCGTCAAAAATGAGAATTCAAGAAAAAGTGGGAAGTCATCAAAAGTGGGAAGTCAAGAAAAAGTGGGAAGTCAAGAAAAGTGGGATGTCAGGAAAAGGTGGGAAGTCATCAAAGATGGGAATTCAAGAAAAAGTGGGAAGTCGTCAAAAGAGGGAAGTTATCAAAAGTGGGATGTCACCAAAAATGGAAAGTCATCAATAGTGGGAACTCATCAAAAGTGGGAAGTCAAGAAAAAGTGGAAGTCACTGAAAGCGGGAAGTCAAGAAAATGTGGGAGGTCATCAAAAGTGGGAGGTCATCAAAAATGAGAAGTCAAGATAACATGGGAAGTTATCAAAAGTGAGAAGTCAACAAAAGTGGGAAGTCAAGACAAAGTGGGAAGTCATCAAAAGTGGGAAGTCATCAAAAGTGGGAAGGCAAGAAAAAGTGGAAAGTCAAGAAAAAGTGGGAGGTCATCCAGAGTGGGAAGTCCAGAAAACGTGGGACGTCATCAAAAGTCAAGAAAAATTAGCAGGACAAAAAAAAGTGGGATGTCTTCGAAAGCGGGAAGTCAAGAAAAAGTGGGAAGTCATCAAAGGTGGGAAGTCAAGAAAAAGTGGGAAGTTGTCAAAGGAGGGAAGCCATCAAAAGTGGGATGTCACCAAAAATGGAAAGTCATCAATAGTGGGAACTCATCAAAAGTGGGAAGTCAAGAAAAAGTGGGAGGTCATCAAAAGTGGAAAGTCAAGAAAAAGTGGGAGGTCATCCAGAGTGGGAAGTCAAGAAAACGTGGGAGTCGTTAAAAGTGAGAATTCAAGAAAAACTGGGAAGTCATCAAAAGTGGGAAGTCAAGAAAAAGTGGGAGGTCATCAAAAGTGGAAAGTCAAGAAAAAGTGGGAAGTCATCAAAAATGGGAAGTCAAGAAATTGCGGGAAGTCAAGAAAAGGTGGGAAGTCAAGAAGAAGTGGGAAGTCGTTAAAAGTGTGAATTCATCAATACTGAGATGTCAAAATAAGAAGGGAAGTTATTAAAAGTGAGAAAGCATCAAAAGTGGGAAGTCAAGAAAAAATGGGATGTCGTCAAAAGTGAGAATGTAAGAAAAGTGGGAAGTCATCAAAAGTGGGAAGTCAAGAAAAATTGGGAAGTCAAGAAAAAATGGGATGTCAGGAAATAGTGGGAAGTTATCAAAGATGGGAATTCAAGAAAAAGTGGGAAGCCGTCAAAAGAGGGAAGTCATCAAAAGTGGGAAGTCAACAAAAAGGGGGAAGTCATCAAAAGTGGAAAGTCAAGAAAAAGTGGGAGGTCATCCAGAGTGGGAAGACAAGAAAACGTGGGGAGTCGTCAAAAGTGAGAATTCAAGAAAAACTGGGAAGTCATCAAAAGTGGGAGTCAAGAAAAAGTGGGAGGTCATCAAAAGTGGAAAGTCAAGAAAAAGTGGGAAGTCATCAAAAATGGGAAGTCAAGAAATTGCGGGAAGTCCAGAAAAGGTGGGAAGTCAAGAAGAAGTGGGAAGTCGTTAAAAGTGTGAATTTATCAACAGTGAGATGTCAAAATAACAAGGGAAGTTATTAAAAGTGAGAAGGCATCAAAAGTGGGAAATCAAGAAAAAATGGGACGTCGTCAAAAATGAGAATTCAAGAAAATGTGGGAAGTCATCAAAAGTGGGAAGTCAAGAAAAGGTGGGAAGTCAAGAAAAGTGGGATGTCAGGAAAAGGTGGGAAGTCATCAAAGATGGGAATTCAAGAAAAAGTGGGAAGTCGTCAAAAGAGGGAAGTTATCAAAAGTGGGATGTCACCAAAAATGGAAAGTCATCAATAGTGGGAACTCATCAAAAGTGGGAGGTCAAGAAAAAGTGGGAAATCATTGAAAGCGGGAAGTCAAGAAAATGTGGGAGGTCATCAAAAGTGGGAGGTCATCAAAAATGAGAAGTCAAGATAACATGGGAAGTTATCAAAAGTGAGAAGTCAACAAAAGTGGGAAGTCAAGACAAAGTGGGAAGTCATCAAAAATGGGATGTCGTCAAAAGTGAGAATTGAAGAAAAAGTGGGAAGTCATCAAAAGTGGGAAGTCAAGAAAAAGTGGGAAGTCAAGAAAAAATGGGATGTCAGGAAATAGTGGGAAGTTATCAAAGATGGGAATTCAAGAAAAAGTGGGAAGCCGTCAAAAGAGGGAAGTCATCAAAAGTGGGATGTCACCAAAAATGGAAAGTCATCAATAGTGGGAACTCATCAAAAGTGGGAAGTCAACAAAAAGGGGGAAGTCATCAAAAGTGGAAAGTCAAGAAAAAGTGGGAGGTCATCCAGAGTGGGAAGTCAAGAAAACGTGGGGAGTCGTCAAAAGTGAGAATTAAGAAAAACTGGGAAGTCATCAAAAGTGGGAAGTGAGGAAAAAGTGGGAAGTCAAGAAAAATTGGGAAGTCATCAAAAGTGGGAAGTCACAAAAAAGCGGAAGTCACCAAAAGCGGGAAGTCAAGAAAATATGGGGAATTGTTAAAAGAGGGAAGTCATCAAAATAGGGAGGCTAGGAAAAAGTGGGAAGTCAAGAAAAAGTGGGAAATCATCAAAAATGGGAAGTCAAGAAAATGCAGGAAGTCAAAAAAAGTGGGAAGTCAGAAAAAAGTGAGAAGTCCTCAAAATTGGGAAGTCATAAAAAGTGGGAAGTCACCGAAAATGAGAAGTCATCAATAGTGGGAACTCACCAAAATTGGGAAGAAAAGAAAAAGTGGGAGGTCAAGAAAACGTGGAAACTCAAGAAAAAGTGGGAAGTCAAGAAAACATGGGAGGTCATCAAAAGTGGGAAGTCAAGAGAAGGCGGGTATTCATCAAAAAAAGGAAATCATCAAAAGTGGGAAGTTACCAAAATTGGGAAGTCACCGAAAGCGGGAGGTCAGGAAAAAGTCGGGAGTCATCAAAAGAGTGAATTCATCAAAATAGGGAGTTATGAAAATTGGGAAGTCAAGAAAAAGTGGGAAAGTCATCCAAAATGGGAGTCATCAAAAGTGAGAAGTCAGGATAAAGTGGGAAGTAATCAAAAGTGGGAAGTCATCAAAAGTGGGAAGTCAAGAAAAAGTGGGAAGTCAAGAAAAAGTGGGATGTCAGGAAAAAATGGGAAGTCATCAAAAGAGCGAAGTCATCAAAAGTGAGAAGTCACCAAAAATGGAAAGTCATCAATAGTGGGAACTCATCAAAAATGGGAAGTCAAGAAAAAGTGGGAATTCATCAAAAGTGGGAGGTCATCAAAAGTGGGAAGTCACCAAAAATGGCAAATCTAGAAAAAGTGGGAAGTCATCAAAGGGGGAAGTCAAGAAGAAGTGGGAAGTCGATAAAAGTGTGAATTCATCAACAGTGAGATGTCAAAATAACAAGGGAAGTTATTAAAAGTGAGAAGGCATCAAAAGTGGGAAATCAAGAAAAAGTGGGACGTCGTCAAAATGAGAATTCAAGAAAAATGGGAAGTCACCAAAAGTGGGGAGTCAAGAAAAAGTGGGAAGTCAAGAAAAGTGGGATGTCAGGAAAAGGTGGGAAGTCATCAAAGATGGGAATTCAAGAAAAAGTGGGAAGTCGTCAAAAGAGGGAAGTTATCAAAAGTGGGATGTCACCAAAAATGGAAAGTCATCAATAGTGGGAACTCATCAAAAGTGGGAAGTCAAGAAAAAGTGGGAAGTCACTGAAAGCGGGAAGTCAAGAAAATGTGGGAGGTCATCAAAAGTGGGAGGTCATCAAAAATGAGAAGTCAAGATAACATGGGAAGTTATCAAAAGTGAGAAGTCAACAAAAGTGGAAGTCAAGACAAATGTGGAAGTCATCAAAAGTGGGAAGTCATCAAAGTGGAAGGCAGAAAAAGTGGAAAGTCAAGAAAAAGTGGGAGGTCATCCAGAGTGGGAAGTCCAGAAACGTGGGACGGTCATCAAAAGTCAAGAAAAATTAGGACAGGAAAAAAAAGTGGGATGTCTTCGAAAGCGGAAGTCAAGAAAAAGTGGGAAGTCATCAAAGGTGGAAGTCAAGAAAAGTGGGAAGTGTCAAAGGAGGGAAGCCATCAAAAGTGGGATGTCACCAAAAATGAAAGTCATCAATAGTGGAACTCATCAAAGTGGAAGTCAAGAAAAAGTGGGAGGTCATCAAAAGTGGAAAGTCAAGAAAAGTGGAGGGTCATCCAGAGTGGGAAGTCAAGAAAAACGTGGGGAGTCGTGTAAAAGTGAGAATTCAAGAAAACTGGGAAGTCATCAAAAGTGGGAAGTCAAGAAAAAGTGGGAGGTCATCAAAAGTGGAAAGTCAAGAAAAAGTGGGAAGTCATTAAAAAATGGGAAGTCAAGAATTGCGGGAAGTCAAGAAAAGGTGGGAAGAAGTCAAGAAGAAGTGGGGAAGTCGTTAAAAGTGTGAATTCATCATAATGAGATGTCAAAATAAGAAGGGAAGTTATTAAAAGTGAGAAAGCATCAAAAGTGGGAAGTCAAGAAAAATGGGATGTCGTCAAAGTGAGAATGTAAGAAAAAGTGGGAAGTCATCAAAAGTGGGAGTCAAGAAAAATTGGGAAGTCAAGAAAAATGGATGTCAGGAAATAGTGGAAGTTATCAAAGATGGAATCAAGAAAAAGTGGGAAGCCGTCAAAAGAGGAAGTCATCAAAAGTGGGAAGTCAACAAAAAGGGGGAAGTCATCAAAAGTGGGAAAGTCAAGAAAAAGTGGGAGTCATCCAGAGTGGAAGTCAAGAAAACGTGGGGAGTCGTCAAAAGTGAGAATTCAAGAAAAACTGGGAAGTCATCA